>JAJGOT010000011.1:1975000-2167500 GCA_022457155.1 Cladopsammia gracilis | reverse complement strand
TAAGAAAACAAATTGAAATTTGTATGTTGTTTGTCCTTACCACTGGACTCGACCCCAACCTTCAGTTCCTTTTGATAACTCTTGGTACCAAACACCACGCCTGTCGTGTTTTGTTGAAAGCAAGACTGACGTGGGGCAAATCTGACTTGATCTGGAACGTTGAACCTCCTGTCTACGGATAACTTGTTTTTTTCCCAGGTCAGTTGCAAGATCTTTCTTGTGGTAAGCAGTCCAGGGTCGACACCACCTGTGGACAAGTCACCGCCCTCAGGGTTCGCTTGCAGGAGATTATAGCCGATGCCCACAAAATGAAGACCTTTTGGTGGATCTTGTGCGGCGTAAGTAACCATAGCAACACGAAAAACGATGAAGAGTACGAAGAGACGCATGGTTTTCCTGTGAATCCTAAAACCATAGTCATGATTGTTAAAAAGAAAATATTAGCCAAGGACAAAATATTTTATTTTCATTTGTGTTTCTCTTAAACATTTGTATCAAATTACCTTACTAAAATTGAAAAAGAAAAACAGCAAAAAGAAAAACAACGATGAATCCTAATCTGTGTTATGTTTTGATATGAAAACTGGGTTTTTCTTTCGAATAATGTGGCTGATCAATTTAAAAATCCAACCTCAAGAAAATGCAATCATGTGCGGTAATTTACTACAACACCAATAATGAGGACGAGTACAGAGAGATGCATGGTTTTCCCGCGTGTGGAATGTTTGAATGTTACTCGACGACTGGAAAAAATACAACTAATAAATATATAGGTTATAATTAAAAGCAATTAATGGGCTATACGTGGATGCTCCGCCCGAAAGGGGTACCTTTTCGAGGCTGGAGGTATATGAAAGGTTCGGGATTTCACGAGTTGAAGTATGTGAAAGGGTAGGGATTTCACGAAGAATAGGAAAGGGTAGGGAAAACACGAGTTGAAGCATGAAAAAGGTAGGGAAAACTGCCATTAAAGTATTTTTTTTTAAAAAGGGCCTTTTAAAATATATCAAACAGACGCACGTAAAGGCTATATGAAAGGGGTACCATTTTCAATGAAAGGAATATGAAAGGGTACCTTTTCTGTCAAAAACGGTATATGAAAGGGTAAGGGTTTGGACCTCGGGGCGGAGCATTCCCGTACAAAACTTTGTTGAGTACCTCCCCGGGGTACTCTCCTGCACTCTCCTGCACTCTCCGCAACTCGATCTCGTCCACTCTCAACCGCTCTCGTCGAATTTGAACCTATCCATTTTTTTCATGACAGTCGTAGAGTTTTCTCCCCTTGCACGTTAATTCATATAAACAAACTTTTCAAAAGTTGGTCATTTGAAGAAGTAAATTGTAATAATTAAAATATAAATTATAAAGTAAGAACTTCACCTTTCTGAGAGATGATAAGTTGAATGGCGCCATTATTTAATTTGAGAGAGAAAACAAAGAAAAAGCATTTTGATTCTGTGTCAATAAATGTTAGTTAAGTTTGAAAACTTTTTGCAGGATTAAAAGAGTAAGAACAAATATCTCTCTGTTAGTAAGTTTATTGGCAAGTACTGCTTGTAAAATTAAGTCCATATTTGCTTTCCTGATGAGTATTTTCCGTTGTTAGACTATTTAGAGCGATCTCTTTGGCTTTAATAGTAGGTTGCTCTTAAGGGCGAATTTTAACACCTTCAAAATTTAGCGATACTATTTTTGGCAAGTGTCGCATTTAAACAATAGTTTTCATTTCCAAAACTCCAATAATTGACAAAAATGTTCAAATAAACCATTTTTTTTTTGCCATTGCCAAAATTCAGTCGCCTCCTGGGCAGCACTTCGGCTTCTTTGAAGATTGGCGGAATTTTGTCAATCCCCCAAAAATTGGAAAGTTTTTGAAACGTTGGGTTGCACTTATTTTACGTTACGTTATGCGTTGGCAGATTGATTAGTTTAAAAATAAACACAGTTCGCTCTAGTACGACCCGGGCCTTTGCTTCCTCTTCGTTTTGAGCTGTAGAGGAAAAATAACCAGTAATAATCGCGTTCGTTAAATAACGCAATAGCTGTTGGAGACAAAGGGTCTGAAAAACTTGGATTTACGGGCAATTTGATTTTACTTCGTGCAAATATGGAAATCTGAAAACTAAAACAGGAGCCATTTTACTAACCTCTGATTTCTCCTGACCTGTGTCTCACTTTAATTGAAATAATCTGAAAACTTCCTTTTCTCGGAGAATATAACCCTAATTAATTCAGATCATGTAGTAATGCTTGTGTTTTTATCCATTAACATGTTTGTGGTCTATGATGTGATATATTCCATTAGTGTGCCATTTCTTGCCAGTGAATATTTACCGGTACCAGCGAAGAAGGCGTCACCAACGAAAAAGCCTACATTAGTAAATTTAACTTATTTTCCAATGTTTCTAATTATCTGCGAGCTTATTCTAGAGTAGTTTCATTTAACAGCTTTTCAATTTATCCACAATGTTTATTCTTTTTCAAGTAAACAAGCGAATTAGTCATTATGTCAAAAGTCTCCAACATTATTTCGAGTATCAAAAATTGAAATTAAAATAAAAAGTACAGAAGAAAAGGAAGAAAGAGAAAATATTAAAATAACTGAATTCCATGTCAAAATTCCACCAATCTTCAAAGAGGACAAAGTGTTGCCTCGGACGCGAAACAATTTTGGCAATGGAAACAATTTTGTTTATGGCCTGGTCGCACTACAGTCAAAAACAAAAATTAGCCCGTGCAAAATGACATAAAAACAAAAACATTCCACAAAAAGCGTGTCCCACCGGAGCGGTTTCTTTTGTTTTCCTCGATTTTTGCACGGGCTATAATTTTTGTTTTTGATTGCAGTGCGACCAGGTCCTTATTTACAGCTGTTTCGAAAAATTTTTTTTCGGAAATTTTTTCCGAGTTGGGATGCTGGTTTTTCATTCATGTTTCATTTCTTAAAAGACTCACTTGGAGGTTGGTTGGTTGCATCCTTGATATGCCTTAATGTGACTGCGTGATGCAGTTATGAGTCATATGTGTCAAGTTATTTGGCTGTGTGACCGCGTGATGCGGTTTCAGTCAAAGCCCACATTTCACCCTTGCTCACCACATAGTTCTAGTAGCTCAGTGGTAGAGCATCCGACTAGATCACGGAGGGTCGTGGGTTCGAATCCCATTTTTACAATAACTGTGCGAATTCTCGCGCGCTGATTGGCTAATTTTTATTGTCAATAAGAGTACAGACACATAAAACGATAAAACTGACGCCATCAGCGAAGGTTTTACCAAACTTTTCAGCGCTGCGTTTTTCGTGGCGAGAATTCTTTCAAAAAACCAGAAATATTCGATGAGAAAATCGTCCAAAATAGATGAGATGAACCTCAAGAAGTTAAAACACAACTTTAAAGCGGAAAGATGAAGGCGTTTGTTGAGAATCCAGACCTGAAAATTGGCGGTGAGCAGCTAGCAGGATTATAGCGCTGTCGCTGAAAGAAGCTTTACCGGAGGTGAACTGAACCGTGTTTCAATGGATTATTTGAGAACAATTTTAACCGGAATAAAGGTTAGTTTCAAAATTCCAATTTTTCTATGTGTTTCTGACTTACTCTACTCAAACTTTTAATTTACGAGCCCGTGTTTCTCCGAATTATAGCGTTGAAATTCTGGTTTTGTGGTGATCTCATCTTGCATCTCCTTCCTTTGTTTGAACATCAGTTTTGGCGTTTTGTTATTGTAAAAAACAAATTGACGTCAGTTTTTTATGCGTCTGTCCTCTTATTGATGATAAATTTCGTCATAACATTGTCAAAGTTTGCTGTGGATCCACTCGCCTGCGGCTCGTGGATCCACAGCACTTTGACAATGTTATGGCGAAATTTATCATCAATAAGAGGACAGACGCATAAAAAACTGACGTCAATTTGTTAACTGGAACTCGGAAATTTTTTCCGAGTTGGGATGCTGGTTTTTCATTCATGTTTCGAGAAAGGTTGTCGGAAAAAAGCGTAAAAGTGCACGCGACAATCCCGAAAGATATTGTGGGTATTCGTCAACTCTTTAATTTATCCTAAAAACTCCTTTATCCATATGGCCCACCATCTAAGATCGTTGCTGTACAGATGAGGCATGCATCGCGGATTTGATGTATTTATTTGACTTATTAACATTCAGTGATCACATCACGAATTAGTTTTCGGGATTATCGCGTGCATTTTTGCCCTTTTTTCCGATAACCTTTCTCAAAACAGCTGTATACATTTTTGTTGGAGTTCAAACGCTGCCCAGGGGCTTACACGCTCGCACCGCATTTTAAAATCGGAGAGGCCCGGGGGACAAGGTAGATCCAGGAGGAATTGGTGATGATACCATTCACCATCAAACTCTCAAGACTGCCAAACATGAAAATTCATGAAAAATCCCAAAATTCATTTTGTAAAACAATGAAAAGCAAATGGTGGCATGCAAAAATACTGCCCAAGACATTTCATTTGAATGGTTAGACCTTAGGAGTAAGTTAGTAGTAGTTTGAGAAATATCGTCCGCCCCTCAGAATTAAGGATAGAAGCAAAAGGACCTCCTCGTAGATTTTCTAAATTTCTGATTTTGGCCTGGACACAAAAACCATGATCGTTAAAAACGAAAAAAAAAAAACAACAACAACAACAACTTGAATTTAACAACTTGGCTGTGGAATTTGAGCGTTATATCTGGCATAGAAGCGAATATGAGAAGGAAAAATACAATTTCTCTATCGCATTTAACAGCGAATCTTGCATTCCGTCGACGTTTTTTTTCAGTTTGCCTACCATGAATTTTTTTTTTGTCGTTATTCCAAGCGACATTTTCAATTTCAAGAGGAAACTGAAGAGGAATTTGAAGAGGAATCTAGACAATCGTGATTGTCACCGGGACACTGTAAGAGCGAACCAGTTCAAATTCCTCTCAACTTTATCTGCTTTATCGCGAACTTGCGAGTTTTCTAGTTACATGTAGTATAACAGTTCTTCTCGTTTCTCCCCTCATAAAAATAACCGAAAACTTCAAGAGAAATTTGTGAAAGTGTCTACGCGAACAAATTTGCAACTCGTCACGAACAAGTTGGCTGCAATGTTTCCGAATTGCTGCAAAAATGCCAATAAAATACCAATATTGCGACGTGGGTTTCCAAAGTTGCACCCAAAGAGCATCCGATTTGACTTAAGAAAAGGGAAACAATTAACTTCATTTTTATTAGGTCGCAGAACCTTAGAAAAATTTAAAAAAAAATTAATTAAAGTATAGGCGTGTTGGTGGGCAGTGCCTTTTCACAGGTACCAGTAAATATTCATTTAGAAGGAATGACACACTAATGGATTATATCACATGACGGGTCACAAACATGCTAATGACTAAATAAACATTTTTGTTATGACTCACGCACATGATGTTTATACTTCATTGTTTGAGGCTATAAGTCGGAACAAAGGTTACAACTTCCGAGAGGAAATATGTATTTCTTTGTCAACGCACGGTTCACGGTTCACGGTTCACGATTCACGGCGGATTAGGCGAAATCTGAGGTCGGTAAAATTGTTTTTCCTCTATTTTCAAGGTTTCCATGCCTTTAAGAAATAAAGAAAATTAAACGTAAATGCAAGGTTTTTTTTTTCATTAATAGCAATAACGCTAGTTCAGAAATGTGATTTTTTTTCCGAAATAATGACGATGTCCTTGCAACTGCTCAAAAGTTTCCTCCCCTGTTGAGGTAAAATACTGTTTCTGAGTTAAATTGTTGTTTTTGTTTGTTTGTGGAGGCAAAGGAAAACTATAAGCTTAAGGTGGTTCGATACAGTTTTCTGGAGACCATACCAACATTTTTCAATCGGCTTTTAAGCGGCCTTTTCCAAGTCAGATCAACGTGAAATTTTCACCACTAACTGGTTTTGAATTGAAGTTTGGCAAGATATATTTTCTGGTAAAATCGATATTACCATGACGACGATAAACAAGAAACTTAGAAATCAGTAAAAGCGAAATTTATCGCGTTTAAGATTTCACATTGACCACATAGACATCTTAACCCTCGGACTTACAAGGGGGGGGGGGGGGGAGGGGGGTTAGGTGGTTGCCACCCACCCCCTCCCGGTAAGATTTTTCTCCGAGTTTTTCAAGACCATTTAAGATTAGCACATGCCGTTTTCAGTAGCTGTTTATTTATCCTTGAGACACATTTTGATAAAGTTTTGGCGACAACCGGTTGCTATGGTAACGAGATATGACGTCATAAGTAGCATGTGGTCAACCCAGTTTTGAAGAAAAAAGCGTGTTTTCACCTTTTGTCAGCGAAAAAACATATACAATGCTACCAAAACCATCAAATGTTTGATTCTATGTTATTTTGCAACTCTAGCAGACAATAATTGCAATTTCCGCATTTTTCTGATGAATTTGAATTTTTAGCGAAATCCAAGATGGCGGCCACCTTGGCGGCCATTTTGGATGACGTCACGGACCCCCAGCGGCGCCCCAACCCATAATATTTACCTTATCGTGTAGAGCACATCGCGGGCTATCTATTAGATGTAAAATATTTCCGAAATATCAGTATCGCAAAAACCCAAGGGGTTGGGATATTCGTTTGCGTGTACGTCCGAGGGTTAAAATATAGGTATATGGCATATATATTTTGCAAGAATAAAAAATTCTGTACGTTTGAATTAAAATAAATCGCAATAACATTTCAAACCTTACTATTTGTGTACTGGTATTAAATTGATCGAAAGATTAACACTGGTTTTGTGAAATTACTTAAAGGCCCATGTTCACCCAACCTGCTTTGCGCGCTTGTGTTTTTTGCTTTAAAACGGTTCAATTGTTCAATGTAGCGTTATTGGCTGGCACGTCGATTTTTCGATTTTCCGTCTTTGCGAAAATCAGCCCGGGCGCGCAAAGCAGATTGGGTAAACATGGGCCTTAAATGGTAATGTCAAAAAGTAGCTTGATGTTATACTTTGAAAGTTTTGTTTACTTTCAGTTTTGCGATCTTGAGAACTACCTTTTTTCCTAACATCGCTTCATGTGCAATTTTTGAGTAATTTTCGATTTTAATGCCTTTTGCAAAAATCTGAGAAACGGCTCGATGGATTTTTTTAAAATATTCACTGTGCATGCTTACCGATGTGCAAAATATTATCTGAAAGTTTCATTGCCATTGATTCTGTGAAACGCCTTTAAATTTAAAGATGAAGACGACCTACGAACGGCCGAAAAAATAGCGTTACAAATTTACTTTTTAAAGTTATGCTACATTTTAAGTTGTTACATTCGGTAGAGCGAGAAATTCGCCATGTGCTAAACAAATTTGCTTGCGTGGCCAACAGTTTCCTGGATGCGATAATTTAATGCGTATTGCTCTTGAGACTAAACTAGTAGATATCTGAATAAAACTTTCAACTGAGAGAATTAGTTGTCAATTTCCTGTGTTTGTTATTTTAAGAATTGGTCTGAAAAGCGATCTTTTGTAAACGCCGACTTCATACGCTGTGTTGTGCCATTATCAAGTCCATTGTGTTTTTAGTCTATACAGCCAAAGCTTTCTGAGCGGATACCATCGTAAGCGGACAGCTAAGCTTACGGTCGCCTTGTCAAAACACTGTTTGAATTCTCCTCTTACGAGAATCCTTCCAGTAAGCGGCCAGCTGCAGCAACGGACACTGTTTCTGATTCCCAAAGGTGTCCGCAAACGGAACTTTAACTGTATGTATTTCTTGATTCTCGTTTTCTTTGTGAAGTTTGGTACGTATCGCCCTACCCCACCGCTCCTTGGGGAAGCTGAACGAATCTGTGTTCCACTCGCTCGATTTGCAGAAAACGAAGTAGCGCAATTTTTTTTTTTAGAAATTGCCATCTATATGCTCGATATTATTAAAAACAAAGATAACCAAATCTTACGTTCACAGTGTTGTGTAAAACAGTATTTGAACTTTATTACTATATTTATGTCATGTATTGTTAACAGAGAGATGATGATGAAGTGAGGTTTTTCTTCGATATATAACAACAGGGGGAGGAGGGGGGGGGGGGGGGGGGATCTCAATGAGATCGCTCCACTGCCCTATGTCACTTTGCAATTTTATTTCGGCGAGCTCTTCGAAGTCTCTTCGGCGCCGGAGCTTGAGATTCAGTTTTTAGGTAACCTTTGTCCATATATTCTTGCGTGTCAGGGAAACTTAAGTTCCAGAATCCGGGAGGGGTTGAGGGGGGAGGTGAGAACCTGGCTCGATGGCGAGAGCAGTGCTTCAATCGCTTCTTGAGTTCCTCATCAGGAAGGTTAAGACCTTGATAGTACTGAAAAAGAAAAGGAAAGGGAGTTACGCCAGGAAAACAAACAAACAAATTTTAATGCGTTAATGAAAATGGTCAACACTGCAATGAATAAGGACCGCGAACGAAAATGTGTGTGTGTGTGTGTGTGTGTGTGTGTGTGTGTGTGTGTGTGTGTGTGTGTGTGTGTGTTGGGGGGGGGGGGGGGGTGGGGGAGGGGTGTACCGAGGAGGTGCCACCAAGGCGCGTGCCACCATAATTACATACATCCGTAAATACATACATACATACATACATACATACATACACACATACACGCATACATACATACATACATACATACTTTATTGTAACTCCCTGCAAGGGTTTTTCAGTTACAAAATTATAAAAATTGCTAAAATAACAAATAAATGACTAAATGACTAATGTAATAACTACACATTAAAAAAAAAAATTAGTAAAATACAATAAGAAAGAAAGAATAAATACAATGAATTGAATTGACCATTTACAAATTCAGACTAATTAGAAAGAAGTAAGTTAGCAAGTCTTTTCCCAAAGACTTTAACAGAGTCTAAAGATTTAACATCGTCCCTTAGATTATTCCAGAGTTTAGCGCTACGATAAGTAAAAAACCGCTGTCCGGTGGTTGTACGGCACCTCGGAATGTTTAGTTGACCGCGTTGTCTGGTATTTCTCTTGTGAATTTGTGAGCGCTGAGTAAATTTCTCGATTAAGTAGTCAGGGACGAGTTTATTAACACATTTAAACATCATTACGGCATCATTCAAGTAAAGTCTATCCTTAACAGGCAACCAATTAAGAGATTTTATACCTTGTGAAATATGGTCAAACTTTTTGAGGCCAAGTACAATACGAGCGGCGAAGTTCTGCACTAACTGAAGTTTCTTAATGTTATGTTTACTAGTGTTTGACCAGACAGTTGAACAGTAATATAACCTACTGAAAACAAAGGATCTCATAAGGAGAAGTATTGTTTTCTTATCTAGCAAGTGTTTAATTCTATTTATTTGGATAAGTTTATGTAGACAGGTAGAAACTGTTTTGGTAATGTGATAATCATAAGTTAGTGACTGACCAATATAGACACCAAGGTCCTTAGCAACAGTAACAGGTATAATTTATTTTCCAAGCATCCGAACAGATACTGTGGGAAGCTTGTTGAGGAATTGAGACACGCCAATTATTAAAACTTTGGTCTTATCAGGATTTATCAATAAAGAATTTTGACAACACCATCTGGAGACACATTCCAAATCCGCATTTAAATTGTCAATTGCAGTAGATATGTCAGACAAGGGAAAAGACAAGTACAGTTTAGAATCATCGACGTAACAGGCCGATTTGCAGTGAATAGGGACAGACAACAAGTCATTTTTAAGCAATAGAACACATTTTCTATGAGTTTACCGGCGTGATAAACCCACGCGGGATGTTGGGAGAACACGAGTGTTCTCCCAACATCCCGCGTGGGTTTATCACGCCGGTAAATTCATAGAAAATGTGTTCTATTGCTTTTATGAAATAACTATGAAAAGCGTTTGGAAAGAGAGAACTATGTTGTAGTTTTGTGCCGATCAAGTAGCTTATTCTCGTAACATTCATCGGATGACGCGGGAAAACCAATCAAATCGGCTAAAAGAATAAATGAACTTTACTCGATGCCACTGACAAATTCTCGGGTTCAACGAAAGTAATGAAAAGTTTTAGCGCTTTGAAATTCATCAGTTGAAATTTATCAGCTGAAAGAAGAAAAGATATTCAATGATTCAAAAGTTCGTTGAATGGGAAATCCAGAAAACTGTGTCCGAAATCCGCCGCCGCAAACATGAATGTACGAGGAAAGTTTGGAAGCCTACAATTTTTATGGCGTGTTTTGGATTCAAAGATTGCCTTCTTGTCAAGAATTTTTCAACTGGAACAAAGGTTAGTTCCAGAAACTCAGCTTCTGAAACTGTTTTCGACTTTATCTACTTACTTTGAAGTGTACAGTGAAGCCCGTACTTCTAATCAGTGGTCGGTTCCGGCAATTCTACTTTTTTCAAAAAACGCGGATTACGAAAATGAAAAATGCCTTAAAATCAAGGTCTTTGTTTGTATTTTACACTCAAAACAAAAAAAAGGACACCTTTTTTTAACTTCGACTCGTCGTTATGAAAACCTGAGAAATGTGCCCCCTTTTCTCATAAAAAGCCGGACATTTTAAGGATTTGTCTTCGATATAAAGTGAACCAACTTTCTTGAGTAATATTTATATCTCACTAATCACAAAAAAGCGAGAAAGGAAAATTTCTCGAGTTTTTTCAGCTTTTTGCCTTTTTATACAAAGTCGAAAAAAGTCGACTTTTTTATCTTTCTTTGCATGTTTCGACTTTTTGGCGGATAGTTGTCAAAAAAGGCGGGAATCCTAATCTTCGGGCCTCTCGACTGACAGCTGTCAAAAAATGGCGGGAAATTCTGAGCAATCCTGACGTTAATTTACAAGTGTTGCACACTTTGTGTTCAATGCTTGAAGATGTCGGACGTTTACATCAAGATTAAGATGGACGAGAAAGAGGTCAAACGTAAGTCCTCAACTCTAAACAACAGTAATCTGGCCATGATATTCAGGCTCGATTTAAACCAGGGGATCTACATTTCCTCCGAAGAAGGGGAGATAATTCTCACATCAGATACTGGCTTTTACCACGTCGAGGACTTGGAGAAGACGTACTTCGTAAACGGAGAACGAATGAGCCCGAACTCACGGTTAGCTAAGTAGTGCCCGCAGTGCAGTCTACGTCGCTTGGTATACCTCTTTCCTACCAGAAGACGGCCACAAGAACAAATCTCAACCCTCCGCCTGGACAGAGTGCGCGGACTAATAAAGCAAGGCTGACTGTACAACTGGGATTATAATATTCTTTCCAATATTTCGTCAGGCACGGCTTGACTTCTTCAGGGTCCCTGAAGAAGTCAGGCCGTGCCTGACGAAATATTGGCAAGAATATTATAATCCCAGTTGTACAGTCAGCCTTGCTTTATTAGTTTTCGTATTTATATTAAATTTGCTGACTAGATCCACCAGGATCCGACGCTTTTGCAGTTGTCCGTTGGCTCTTGCCATTCAGTGTTTATTAGAGTGCGCAGGTCGTACTAAAACGACCGACCTTCACCACGACAAAGAATGGTCAAGTGGCACGGAAGAAATCGCTTGTTGTGGTGAACATGCTGCCGTCTGGAGAAATCAGAGAACAGTTCCAACAGGCTACAGGGCTATAGGCTATAGGCTATAGTACGACCTGCGCACTCTGTCCAGCTAGGCAGAGGGTTGAGATTTGTTCTTGTGGCCGTCCTCTGGTAGGAAAGAGGTATACCAAGCGACGTAGACTGCACTGCGGGCACTACTGAGCTAACCGTGAGTTCGGACGCATTCGTTCTCCGTTTACGAAGTACGTCTTCTCCAAGTCCTCGACGTGGTAAAAGCCAGTATCTGATGGGAGAATTATCTTCCCCTTCTTTGGAGGTAAAGGCCAGTATCTGATGGGAGAATTATCTCCCCTTCTTCGGACGAAATGTAGATCCCCTGGTTTAAATCAAGCCTGAATATCATGGCCAGATTACTGTTGTTTAGAGTTGAGAACTTACGTTTGACCTCTTTCTCGTCCATCTTAATCTTGATGTAAACGTCCGACATCTTCAAGCATTGAACACAAAGTGTGCAACACTTGTAAATTAACGTCAGGATTGCTCAGAATTTCCCGCCATTTTTTGACAGCTGTCAGTCGAGAGGCCCGAAGATTAGGATTCCCGCCTTTTTTTGACAACTATCCGCCAAAAAGTCGAAACATGCAAAGAAAGATAAAAAAAGTCGACTTTTTTCGACTTTGTATAAAAAGACAAAAAGCTGAAAAAAACTCGAGAAATTTTCCTTTCTCGCTTTTTTGTGATTAGTGAGATATAAATATTACTCAAGAAAGTTGGTTCACTTTATATCGAAGACAAATCCTAAAAATGTCCGGCTTTTTATGAGAAAAGGGGGCACTTTTCTCAGGTTTTCATAACGGCGAGTCGAAGTTAAAAAAAGGGTGTCCTTTTTTTGTTTTGAGTGTAAAATACAAACAAAGACCTTGATTTTAAGGCATTTTTCATTTTCGTAATCCGCATTTTTTTGTAAAAAGTAGAATTGCCGGAACCGACCACTGATTACTTCTCTACATTTTAAGTGCAGAATGAAAACTAAGCTCATTGTTTTTAAGCTTTCAGTTCTGCGAGTTTGATTGGTTTGATGGAACAGACTGAATTGTTGGATCATTTCATGCAAATAATTTGTTTAACCATAAACCTATAATTTTTGTTAGCTTCATTTTCTTCTTGCTAATTGATCATCCTTGTTTGGACACATAATCAGAATTTAACTGCATGCGGTACAAAAGTATTCCATGAAAAAATCTCAAAAACATCGGCGTAAAATAAGACTTAATTATCCTAAACAACAAAGCTATAAGCTTAAGCCTTGCTTCTTAATTCCACTGTGAAAATCCGTCTTATTTAGAAGTTATCTTAGGATTTGTAGGAACATTTATAAACTTCAGTTCAGTGAATTTCAATCGAAAATTCCTCAGTTTGAAAGCCATTGTTTTCTCTTTGGGATCCATAATTTTTGAGCTTTCCACTAATAGCTAAACCTTCAGTTCAATGAACTTCACAAAGTACATATCGAGGTTGTTTTGATTGTCATTGATCGCTGCATGTAAGCCTTTCCAAGCCAATGTTAAATGAAAATATATTCCTGTTGTTGATATCAGTTTTAAAATATTAAAGCTTAGTGTTCTTTTGTCGTCAAGCCGTTTTTTGCTTGCGTGCGTGGGAATTTTTTTTTTTTATTTTGTAGGTTTGAGCAGCAACTTATCGTTTACAAGAAACATATCTTCTCTTCTCATCTTCTAACAGACCACAATATGCAATAAGACACTAAACCGGCTGGAGTTGTGAAATTCTTTTTCCTCACGCTTGTGTTGATGCAGTGGAAAATTGAACTTTGTTTACTTTACAGTTTTCTATGAGTTTACCGGCACAATAGTTAAGGTTACAGTGTACCTTCGGGGGTGTCTCCAGTATAACAGCTCTAGCGTCTTAAGATTACACTTAATATACCTAAACCCAGATATCAAATTAAAGCTTATAGAGCTGGCTATCTAAATATGGAAACCATTTGGTAAT
The DNA here is from genome assembly GCA_022457155.1 of Cladopsammia gracilis. Lineage (NCBI taxonomy): Eukaryota > Metazoa > Cnidaria > Anthozoa > Scleractinia > Dendrophylliidae > Cladopsammia > Cladopsammia gracilis. Next base: position 2,153,988 of record JAJGOT010000011.1, on the reverse strand, counting down.
AAAATGAATTATCGAATTTTTTACGACGTCTAAATTCGAACGTCCGAATCAGCTTTAAAACGCTATAACTCAAAGCGATTATTATATTTTGCTAATATGATTTGTTCTCGGATTTCCGGACACGAAGCGCTAAAAAAAAACGTGTCGGCGATTTTCCATATTCAATTGCAGTGAAAAGTTACAGAATATTTTCGAAAAGGGGAGAAAAAAAATTGGAATGATCGCACGAAAATGCCTCTTGACGAAAAAGTTTTCGGAATTTAAAAATTCGCCGACACGTTTTTGTTGATTATATGTTAGCCTAGCCTCTGTCCAAATTTAAGGAAAATCGAACAAATTCCCTTTGAGTTGTAGCTCTTTAAAGTGTCCCCAACAAGCGAAAAATTAACTTTGAGAAAACGGCGCTTAAAAAAAACATATCGCGTAATAAACAAACTCCGCCCACAAAAGTTATACCGTCATTTCTCCGTCAATTTTCACTATTTTTCGATACTTTTTTTTTGGATGAAAGTTCATTCTGTAAACTTTATTTTAACGCCAAAAAAAAAAATTTTCAATAAATTTTCGATCTGAAGGTACACTGTAACCTTAATAGGTCTTTGGCCAATCAGAACGCGCGTAATCTCAGTTATTTTATAAACATAAATAGTAAACAGGACTGGGCCCAATATTGATCCCTGAGGGACTCCATACTCCAATACAAGTGCATCAGAGGTAGCATATGCGTACTCTTTGGCTGCGCCAACAAGATAGCTATGAAACCAGTTGAGGCTTAGAGAGGAGACACCCAGGGCTTGTAATTTCTGCAATAAAAAATCATGTCTAATGCTGTCAAAAGCCTTTGACATGTCAAGTAACACAAGAGCTGAGATCTTTTTATCATCGATTGCCTGCAGCAGATCGTCTGTAACACAGAGAAGGGCAGTCTCAGTTGAATGAAGCTTACGGTTACCACTTTGAGTTTTAGCCAATTTATTGTTTGCTGTTAGATAGTCGACAAATTGTCCATGGGCTAGTCGTTCAGATACCTTTGAAAGGATAGGCAATAACGAAATTGGTCGGTTGTTGCATAGATCTGCAGGATTACCTGACTTTGGAATAGGAGTAACCTGGGCAATTTTCCATGCCCTTGCAAACGTTCCAGTATGAAAAGAATTGTTCTTAATGCTTGTGATTGATGGAAGAATTACTGGTAAACTATCCTTGAGTACTCGTGCAGTGATCCTGTCGTAACCAGGTGCTTTATTTAAAGAGAAGCCTTTAATGACACGCTCGACATCCTTGTCTAACACCATATGAAACTGGAAGGTTTCTGAGCACTGATCGGGTGAGGGTTTCGGAACTGGCATAGTAGGATGAATATCAAAGTTGTGTTCAATAGCAAGGTCGAGAGCTTTCTGGGCAGTCACACTCCCCACTGACGTAAAGTAAAGTATTCGTTGACCAGAACAGTTGGATTTTCGGTTGTAAAGGGACGATTTCGACTCTTCCTTGGCAGGCAGTTATCGATAATCTTCCAGATTGCATTGGTGTTTCCTTTACTATTAATCAATTCAGTTCGCACGTGAGCTTTTTCTGCAAATCTTAACTCACGCTTACGCTTGACTTCCTGTCTGAAGCATCTAGTATATGCATTCCAGTGAAGGCGATCATTTGAACTGATTGCATTTGTGGTCAATTATTACATTTGTGGCTTCAGTTGAAGCCACAAATGTAATAATTGACCACAAATGCAATAAAGCCCTTCTCTGATTCGCCTTAAGGAAATTTCCGGGTTGATGTTGATTGGCTAATGTGGCGGATGAGGTGGTATACCGCTTAGACCTAAGTGAACTAAAATGAAACGACAAGGGGCTAGCATAAATAATTGCTTACGTTCGTTCAGGTTGTGAAATGTGAATAAACGTTTCTTTTAACTTGACAGCTATTCACTCCGAACATTACTTTGTTTACATTTTATAACTGGGCCTTGGTTCCGTACTAGAAAATGTTTAGTTGAGATAATATCAACTTTAGGTTTGGTCACGTGAATGACAGATGACGTCCAACACATTACATAGACAACTTCAGTTTGTCCAAGTTTGGTTGTCCGAGAAAGATATGCATGACTGGCGAAATACTGGTCCTCAAAACTTAGGGCTGGTAACCTTTTTGTGCAAACTGAAGAACGCACGGTAAAATCCATTATTACATTTGTGGTCAATTCGTATTACATTTGAGGGCTTTATTACATTTGTGGTCAATTATTACATTTGTGGCTTCAACAAGGAGCTTCATCAAAATACCCGTGTCATAATGGCAAAAAAGTGGGTGACATTTGCCTCTAATTTTTTTTAACTCGTCCCCAGACCCCCAATTTGACAAATAAAATCAGGGTGAAAACGCCATTTTTTTAAGGGAAAATAAAAATTTCGCCCATTTATGAATTACTTTTCGGAAATCCACACTCGGATTCCAGTAATTTGGTTATTATTCTATCTGGAAACGTTCAAATATTTTAGTAACTTAAAAAAAAAGTCCCGCAATTTTGACCTTGAAGTGACCAATGTCAATTAAAGGCTTATATGAAGTTCAACACACTCGGTTTTGAAGAGACTGGGATCTTGTGAACATTTTGGTGGGAAATATGATTTAGTTGGAGCGAAAAAAATCCTGTCATTTTGCCATTTTTTCAGTGCACTATGCCTCGACTGAGCCAAATTTGGCTTCTATTAGTCTGTATCTATTCGCATGCTCTTCTGTCAATGCATGGCCTGGCAATTTATGAATTACTTTTCGAAATCTACACTCGGATTCCAGTAATATGGTTATTATTCTATCTAGAAACGTTAAAATATTTCAATAACTTTTAAAAAAAGTACCGTCATTTGTACCTTGAAGTGAGCAATTTCGTATAAAGGCTTGTATGGAGTTCGACCGCGCGGTCATCGCTTTAAGAGTTCTAACTCATTTTAACAGATGCAATGTCAACATCCACACTTGGTTTTGGAAAGATTGAAATCTAGTAAACATTTCGGTAGGAAATTTGCTTTGGTTCGAGCGAAAAAACCTCCGTCATTTTACACTTTTCAGCCGGAAAGATTTCCGTTTAACCCCAAACATTAGTTATGCATACCGTTCTTAAAACTAAAACAAAAGCCAAAACAATAGAAATCCAAAAGCAAAACAATAGCGCATACATGCATAATTATGAGCAACAGTTCATTTTGGTAACGCGCACTCCCAGGACAAATGTCTCGTCTGAGGGATCAATATTTTGGAATGTTTCTGTAAGGAAAAAAAGGACCACAACACGGTATTTTCTGGTTGCAAGGTAACACCCAACTCGGAACCATTTAGTATATCGAAATGCATTTTTTTTTGGTCGGATGATGATTTGTCTTGAATTAATTATCAGATGAGGTGAAGCGACCAGGAAGCAAGAGTATCCGTGAAATGGTAAGAGGTAGAGACTATCATGAATAATAATGGTAATTTATTTATTGGGTCAATTACCATACCATCATTTTCGAATTATATACCATTATAAGTAGTTCTTTGTGATTCATTGTTCAATCAGCAAACTGGCTGAGCACGTAACAACGCTGAAAAACTCTAAAAAGAACATTGCCTTCCCCGTGCAATGCCACTAAATAGTTCGTGACCTTGATTAATGCTCCTTGTGATCCATTGTTCAATCGGCAAACCGGCTGAGCACGTAAGGGGCCGTCGTCATATTCACAAGTTCCCCGCTTAACGTCCACTGGACGTTAAGCAACATTTTTCTTTTTTTGGAGTAGTTAGTAATAACGATGCCGGGTGTCTGTATTCCGGGGGGAGAGGTCTCCATATAAAATTGACGAGGATGATTGTGGGCTGCAGATGACTGGTTTCTTTTACCACTAAGAATTACCAATGACAGTGGCCATTTTCAACTCAAACACCAACCCTATGGGAGTCGCCCCCCTCGAAGGTCTGAATTACGGAGTTTTAATTCAGGAGAGGTTTGACTGATAGAGGAAGCGTACAAGACAAATTAACAACGAGTTTCTAGTTTTCATATGTTCGTCAGTTTATTCGCGTGAAGTATTTTTTAGTACAGCTATTTCCTCGCTACAACAAATTTTGGCGTTTTCGACTTCACAGCTCAGAGAATTTCAGTTACCGATTTTACTACGGCTACTGACGATGGTAATAGCAATATCGAAGCGTGAGGAATCTGCCCAAGACTCTGAAAGGAACAGAACCTTTAGTGCTGTCTTTATTTCGATCATCTTCTGTGTCAAATTCAAAATACTCGTTGTTCACATTCATGTCCTTGACCGACTGGCACTGATAGCCGGCCCTAAACAAGACGAAGGGGGAACCGATGGGGAGGATGATGGCATTGGCTGGGAATCCATCTGAGCGGCAGCAGAAATACATTCTGGTGTCCCCGCCATAATCGCCATCTGGCAACGTCCCTTTGTAGCTGTTTCTGTTATTATCATCCTCGTCATCCCAAAGGATTGATCCTTCAGTGAAACCTGTTCGACACAATTGAATAAAATAAAGTAAAAAAAAAAAAAAGATAAGTGAGACGCACAATGTATATCTTTTTCATACATTAGCCTGTTAAGGACGGTGCCTCCTATTGTTATTGCGCATACGTTCTGCGCATGCATTGCGCGATAGTCGCACGAGACATTGGTTATTTTTTAAACGCGAACGCGCGAGATAAAGGCTAAGTTCCGCCCACTTTTCATGTCAAACTGTCAACTCCCTGGCTCAGTTTCTAAACTTACAAGATAAATAGAGTTCCCAAAAATCTAATACAACTGCCTGAACACAAACGGGCGACAAAAAATGGTGACATCAACAATCACATTTCTGAACACCATTTACGCACGATTCACAGAATTGACTGGGACTCTGCCGAATGCGTTACAGTACGGACTACTACAAACGACTCACTCTAGAAAGTTGGTTTACTAACTTAGAACAGACACCACTGAACAGATGCCAACAGCTACCTGCGGCTTACAAACGACTTGTCAACAAAACAGACGAACAATAGACTGAACTCACTGACAAATTTGACTAACAATACGACTACAGAAATTACACTAACAATATACGGATCGAAACGCACCTATCACTGACTTGAGTCTCTACAGCCAATAACATCACGGCTAAACTGACCAATGACAGTTTTTACCAGACGTATATAACATCAACTGACCATTCACAATTCACATGACTCTGAAGATGACTTCCGCTCAGGTTGTCGAAACGTCAGTCATTGTCAACAACAACAGTTCTTTTCAGAACTACACTCACCCGGACGATCACAAACAACAGACTATATATATAGTGTTGTGACAGGTCTCTCAAACAATGCTGTATGCCTTGTCGAAGACAGAGGATCACTCTAGTAAAGTGCGATCTTGTAGCTTGAAAAGGTTAATGTAGACTGAGTTGTAATTATCAAGCATCCAACTCCATGTCTTGACTTGATTGTGCTTTATTGACCCTACGTTTCGGCCATCACGGCCTTCTTCAGGGGAGTTACAAGTGTTTACAAGCTTGATAATTACAACTCATTCTATATACATGTATATATATATATATATATATAAAACAAGCATCCTCGAGGCATATAATCCAAGGAAAGACTGGCATGTTGTTATTTCCATTTAGCACAAGTTTTTGTTTTGGCGGCCAAACTCGCGTTGTTTGAAATTTTTGTTTATCTGCAAAAATATTTTGCCAGTTGCCATTTTTGCGAATAAACAAAGTATATAACAAAAGCAGAAAAACAACTGTTCCAGTTAATTAAATCAAACAAACGTCGAAAAGGAGAATTGCGATGAGGAAACCGTTTTAAAAGGATCGTTTTTTTTTTTAATTGATGAAGATATAAAAACAAGTCTGAAGCCAGCAACTAAAGAAAACTGGCCGTTCCAAAGCCGGGAAGCATCCGACGACAGTCTTCCCTCCCTCGATTGCTGACAAGCATGGTTTTAGTGTAATCTTTCGTAAAAGTGCATTTAGGTACAATTGATTTCCTTTATTCTTTATTATAGGCAACGTGTCAGTTCTCAACTTCTTTGCATTAGAACAAATTTTGAAAGGCGAAAAACGTGCCATGATACTGAAAGAAATCTTATCTTTTTAGATCAAATAAAGCGGTAGACTTCGGCAAAAAAAAAAAGTGTTTTAGTATTTCACGATTTCATTTAAATCAAAGTGTACCGACTATTTTTTCCAAAGTTATCAGAGAATCCATGAAAACTACAGGATCTTCACAAGAAAATAAACACGCGGCCAAATGAAATTACAAAACTTTAGCACTTTTCGACAAATATTTCTTATATTTTGACTCCAAATAACCATTAAAAGACTAACCTGCCAATCTAGAGTATTTCGGCAGCCGACCAGTCCACAGGGAGCAGAGGAGCCAAATTTGACCTAATACGCGTTCGATCTTTGAGCTTTATACGCGCGCTGTGTCTTGCGTTATTCTATCTGTTGTTTTCGAGTTTTTCCCCCAGCGGGACCCCAAGCGTAATCGGCGCTTTCCGGAAAGCATAAGCTTTGCGAGCGAGGCACGAAGTGCCGAGGAGAAATGTATTTCCCTTGGGGCACGCATAACGGAATGGGTGCCATATGCACAGGAGTGGTATTTATACCACTCCTTGATTCACAGTTGTCATTGAAGCCTACCAGTATTCTTACGACGAGGTTGTACCTCGGGGGTACTTTTCGTATCTGCATGTTTTCCAGCACGGGTTATTATCATTATATACACCAGTTATGTACAAATTGTGTTTACGAGTACTGCAATCGCAGCATGTATTTCATTTTAGGTAGAATACATCATATTTATATTGTATCTTTGATATATGTACACATTTTGATATATGTACACATTCTGTAGCAATAAAGATTACTGGCGGGCCCTCCTCCAACGACGAGGTTGTACCTCGGGGGTACTTTTCGTATCTGCATGTTTTCCAGCACGGGTTATTATCATTATATACACCAGTTATGTACAAATTGTGTTTACGAGTACTGCAATCGCAGCATGTATTTCATTTTAGGTAGAATACATCATATTTATATTGTATCTTTGATATATGTACACATTTTGATATATGTACACATTCTGTAGCAATAAAGATTACTGGCGGGCCCTCCTCCAACTCGTGTGAGTGTTACATTGGAAATGATTTCTGTGCGGCTAAGCGTAGCGCAAGAGAACAGAAAAAGAGACTTGTCTCTCTTCTTGCCGCGTAACGATTTTGTGGCGCCCACAGTCAGCAATCTGCGGTTACCCAACGGAAAGCTCCGATTACGCTTGGGGTCCCGCTGGGGCGAAAAACAGACTCGTAAACAACAGATCGAAGATCGAACGCGTAAAGGTCAAATTTGGCTCCCCTGCTTCCTGTGATGAGTCACCTCGATATAGCACTGATGTTTTCAAGTTGGTAATGGATCGGAAGATGCACAAAATGTTCTTGTGCCCGAAGGAACATAATAAATCCGTAGATCCACTGTAGATCAATGGAAGTGAACCGATTTTGGGTTTTACTCCTTTGCTGTGCTGCTTGACCTTGAAATCCCCGAAAAATGTTTCTCAAAAGAGCAACTTACAGCTACAAGAGAATATAAAGCTATGTTCTCTTGACAGCTACAAATCGAATTAACTTTGAATTTTACAATGTTTGTCTTTTTATTGTACCTGAAAGTAAAAGTTTTGAACGGAAAGCCGTCGAGTGGAAATCCCAGCATGCCCCCGAAAAAGACACGCACAATATTTAACTTACTAGGGAGGGGCATAGGAAAAAATGTCATGGACCCCGAAAGCCATTCCGTAAAAGTTTGAAACAACTTATATAACTTGTAAAAACGCACGGTGACCCCTACTTTTTATCTTATAAAACGGAAGTGGTAAGTCTTTTAACTAGACACAATTAATTTTTGGTTGTGGGAAAACGTTATTAAGATCGCATTTTTGGCGAACGTGGGAAAGCTGTCAGGGCTGATGATGTTAATTTCCCGTTGCGATGATTTTGCAATAAAAACACATAAACAGTAGTTGTTTTGTTACCTTTCGTTATGTATTTTAAAAGTTTTTAAAATTATTGTTGCTTTTGTTTAAGTAAAGGTGAATTCTAAGGAAATCCGCGAAGAAAGATCTACTTTTCCTATTTTCGAAAAAAGTGCTGATGTCAGCATTTTTTCCACATTGAAGCTCAATTATCCCCGAAAAAAAGCACGGTACCCCTCAATTTTCTTTTTGGATTCCAATAGACCCTGGTAAGATCTACTATTCCCGCATAGGCAAAGACCGGGAAAAATACCTTCGTATTAGGAGGCGCCGTCCTTAAATATAATGAAAATAATTAAATGCTACATACATCTTTGCTGGATATACATGCTAGCCAACACGTAGTTGCCATCAAGCTCCACAAACTCAAGTAATATTCTATTCGAGCGTTTCTTAAAATTTTTAATAATCATTTTTCAGTGCTTTTTGGTTTTAAAGAAAAGTCATTCTGGGCCATTTCTCATCCATTTTTAACCCGTGAATACGCGCATGCGTAAATATATAGATAGGCTGAGCATAACAGCGTCGCACGTGGAACAGAAAATAATCCGGTGATAAGCTTAACTAAGGTGAAAGGTTGGAAGTAGAAGAATTAAGATTGACGACCGGGCTATTTTTCAATTTTAGCAATTCTCAAAAACAGTATTACGCGACCGTCTGCACAGTACATTTAGACCGTACAAAAGTTCACAAAAAAACTTTTTGTCCGTCTAGAATAACAAGTACGACTATTTTCCGAATAAAATACTCTTGTTGCTTGTCAAAAATTGCCCTAAAAACTGATTTGGAAATCAAAATTGCAAAAAATACACAAACATATTTGTAAGGCGACGCGAGTGAAGATAGAATTATATTAAAAATGCAAGTCTTGTTTTGTTTACATAAAATCGCTTTTAAAAAAAAAAAATTGGACAACACAATCTTCTTTCGAAAATTTTTATTGAAATCTCCATAAGTTTATGTTTAAAAGCAAAACGCATACCATTTATAACACATTCGAGCTGTCTTCGATGAAATTTAAGAAATCGATACAACTAAATTTAAGCACGTTTTAAAAACAATTCACAAAGAAAAAGTCAATCACAGATTGATATCAACATAAATTCCCATCAAAAAATGTAATCTATTTTACCTTTAAGTCCCCTGCTTGAAAATTCTTTCAATCTCCGATTTTTTGGTTGTGAAATCCGTAATAAAAAAATAAACATCTCTCCACATTGAATAAAACTTATGAAGTTCGTCGAAGCAAGATTTTATCCCTGAAAACTCTTTTTTTTTCCACTAAAGCGGCCTCTGAGTATCCCTTAATTAGTATCCCTGTCTTGAGTAGAAAACCGCAAAAAAATGCAGGGAAATAACGACGAATAACGGACACCTCATTGAGACTTATATAACTGAGTAACTGGTTAGCATTTAGTTAGGGCTAGGGGTAGCACTTTATATGGTTAAATTTAGGACTAAGCGACCCGAGAAGTTAGGTGGTACAGTGGTACGGTAGGCTACGTAAGTTTCAGCCTTGCTGGGGTCACAGGTTCAATCCTGAGTGGGGATTTCAGATTTTCTTTTTTACACTTAAGCTTACATAGCCTACCATACCACTGTACCACCTAGCTTCTCGGGCTGCTTAGTTCTAAATTTAACTATATAAACTGCTGCCCCTAACCACTGAAAGCTAACAAGTTACTCCGTTGTATAAGTCTCAATAAGGTGTCCAACCTGATTTTGGAGTATCCATTCTAGTCACCACCATAGAAGGTACACTCTACCGTTTGCCGAGCTGACGGCTGTGTAGCCGCGCGAAAAACAAAACCTCAAGATCCCGGATGTTTTGTGGCATCATACACGCATGTTTTGCGACGTCATACGCGCCCGCGAGCTAGTCCAACGCGTACGGCGAGCGGCGGGCGGCGGACACACAACGTGCCCGCGAAACATTCCGCTAGCCATGACCATGAAAAATGACGGGCATAGGTTCTATGAGCATGGGGCTGCGCAGCCGGGCCTTTGGCCCGGCGAGTGCTCCGCTATGAACGGATTATCGGTAAAGGAGACAGATATGCAACTGAGCACTCCCTCACTCACTCACTCCCTCACTCACTCACTCACTCACTCACTCACTCACTCACTCCTTCCATCAGCTGTTAACTTTTGTTACGTAATGTTTTAAATTAGTCTTGTTACGAATGCATAACAAGAACAACGTGAATCCAGCGATAACAATAACTAATTTGCTGTAAACGAATATGAACAACAATTAGCATATATCCTTGCGTTTTTCTACTGAACAGAATATGTAGATCTTAAACATCACACATCATATCGCGGATTATTATTTTAAAAGATATCGAGCCGTGTTTATAATTTAAAAATACCGTACATTGCGTCACGCGTTAAAAATGCTAAATTTGGCAATCTTATCGAATGCGTTGCGTAACAAGAACAGCGATAACAATTTATGCACTAGTCAATTCCAGCAGTACCCATCCCCCCCGGGCTAACCCCGGGCATCAGAATTTTTTTTTTAAAAAAGATTGGCAAATTCCCCGGGGTTGGGACACTTAAGCTGTTCAAATGCCCCGGGGTGGGGGCAAAGATAGAGGGCAAATGCCCCACCCCCGGGATCGGCCCCAACCAAAAGTACCACTTTTCAGTTTCTTTGAGTGTTTTTTTTTTTTCTAGTTCTGCCTTTTCACTGTCATTTTTTTACATATATAATGGCACTTTCCGAACTTAATTAATAATATTAAAGGAAATGCCGCCAAGCGATTGCAAGACCCCACAGACAACACTACACTATAGTTGATATTGGATTTTATTATTTCCAACGTTTGCTACATTGATCAAGAAATATTTTGTTGTAAAGTCATTTGTTCTGAAAATTTTTACTAAATATTAAAAGACCAAACATTAACAAAGCGAATGACTTGTCATGGACCATTCCATCCACATAAATGTTCAAACAACGTACAGCAACAACAACAACGGTAAAATAAGCACAAATACCGTAATAAACTAAGCACTGTTACCGAATAACTAATGTGTGATTTTAGTCATTTAATAACTCCATGCCGAGGCTTTTATAGACGTGCCCTAAAAAAAACAACAAATAATCTAGTTTTATAAGACATGATATAAAAAAACGAATCCTTGCTTTAATATTCACGTTTTCTGTGGAAAATCATGACATTTTAAAACATGTTCTGTCCTGCAGTAGAATTTGCAAATCGTATAAATCCCATATATTTAAAGATACTCATGACAAGTTTGTATATTAAATAAATTTGAATGCGAAATACGTGTTTATTTTTATCGTTCTGGATCTCGCAACAGAGTGATCAAAAAAGCTAGCTCAAATTGTTGCTTTTTATAGGCATACAGGAAATTAAGCAATATAAAATTGAGAAAAGATACCTTTAAAAACATCCACGAGCTTTTCAAGCCCTTGACGGACGAGCCAATCCGCCACAAAACCCTCGTCTTTGCCGAGAAATTCTTCCATATTTTAATACGAATTTCCACGGAAACCACGTTCGAATCAAATGCCCGGGGGATCACCTGGGGGCAGGCAAATGCCCCACCCCCGGGACGCGAAAACATTGCTAATCGGCCCCACCCCAGGGACTGACAACGTGAGCAAATGCCCCGGGGTTGCCCGGGGGATTTGCTCACGTAACAAATTGACGTCAGTTTTTTATGCGTCTGTCCTCTTACTGATGATAAATTTCGTCATAACATTGTTAATGTGCTGTGGATTCACGAGCCGCAGGCAAGTGGATCCACAACAAACTTTGACAATGTTATGACGAAATTTATCATCAATAAGAGGACAGACGCATAAAAAACTGACGTCCATTTTTTTTTTTTTTTTTTACAATAACAAAACGCCGAAACTGATGTTGAAACTAAGGAAGGAAAAGAAAGATGCGATGGCCACAAAACTATAATTTCATCGCCATAATTCGGAGAAACACGGGCTCGTAAATTAAAAGTTTGAGTAGAGTAAGTCAGAAACACATAGAAAAATTGGAATTTTGAAACTAACCTTTATTCCGGTTAAAATTGTTTTCAAATGATCCGTTGAAACACGGGAGATTAGCATATGTCGTTATGGCGGACGGCCACGTTTTTCGTACGCTCCAAAATCGACGCTAAAGAGCCAATATAGCTACAATTGATCAAGTGAAAGACTTACTGAAGGGTGAACTAAACCCAATCAATGTAAAATTAGAAAAACTAGCAAAAACATTTAATGATTTAAACACATCCGTAAATTTCTTGTCTGCCAAGTGCGATGAAATCTTGAAGCAAATTCGCTCGACAAACGAAAAACTCAATCACCACAGCGCTGACATATCAAAGATTACGGAAGAGCTCAAGCAAACAGTAAAACAAGCTGATGATGCAAACCTTCAGGCCGATGAACTGGCTCAATATTTGAGAAGAGATTGTTTAGAGATTTCGGGCATCAAAGTAACAAACGAGTGCTCCTCGGAAGCCATTGTCAAGTCGATTGGAAAAGCAATTGATGTATCAATTGAAAAACAAGACATCTCAATTGCTCATCCCATTCCATCTTACAAAACTGACGCTCCACCAAAAATCATCGTCAAATTTACCCGTCGTAGTGTGAGGAATGAGAATTATTCAAACCGGAGGATACTAGTTAACAAGAAGATAAAAGACCTCCCAGACCTCCACCAAACTTTGAATGTTGATGCGGTATACATCTCGGAATCATTTACACCTACCAAGAAGAAACTCTTTGGGAAAGTAAACAAGGTGAAGAAACGCTTAAAATGGCAATTCATTTGGGCTTAGAATGGCAGGATCCTTATCAAAGAATCTGAGACTAAACCAACATATGCATTCGACACTGAGGAAGACCTTACCAAGTTTGAAAATGAACACCAATAAATCAATGACACTTGTGTTTACAATTGGGCCTACATTCATAAGCTTCAATATTGGCAGGTATTTGGAGGAGCTCCAGAACCAGTAGGTGTAACTATTTACTTAATACTAACCACAATTATAACTTTATATTTGTTTACCTCACTTATACGGAAACATTTCTTCTGAATGAATCAAATCAAAACATCCCTTTGTGAACAACCATTTAATGATTTAGACGACCAGGAGTACCTTAAAGTAACAGGGGGATGGGTCCATGTGTCAACACATACCTTACTTGAATCCAAAGATCTTTACCAAGACATTATTAAAAGCCCAGGAAGAGAATCTGACTCGCAGGACAATCCAAATGAAAATTATATTGAATCAAAATAACTCAGATAATCAAACATCAGATTATGTTGATATGCTGCTGGATTCGAGTTTTATGCCACTAATTACCAAAGCCACACGTATAACTGATCATACCTCGACTTTAATTGACCACATATATACTAAGGGACGGACCATTTAATTTTTGTAGGGGGGGGGGGGGGGGTGGTTGGGCAATTACGAAAAAAAAAAAATCCCTGCAGAAGAAATTTAAGAGAAAAAAAATCGTGCACAAGAAAGTACGTGAAAAAAAATTCAAGCATTAAGGTAAAAAAAATTCTTGCAAATAGTTATGCTGGAAAAAAAAATCATACTCAGAAGAAATTGCCCAACCCCCCCCCCCCCCCCCCCCCCACAAAAATTAAATGGTCCGTCCCTAATGTACCACAAAACGTTATGAAAGCAGGGATTTGTTTAGCTGACATTTCAGATCATTTACCTGTATTCTGTACTGTAGCAAACAGACTTTCTGTACTAAACAAAACAAAATATTCTCGAGATTTTCTCATTTTGACAATGTCTCGTTTTCAAGAGATTTGGAAGATGCCGATTTTAATGGTCTTATTTGTAACGATGTCAGTGAAAGCATGAATAATGTCATTGAGCTGCTCCTGTCAATTTCTGATAAGCATGCACCGTTACGTAGATTATCGAACAAACAAGCGAAACAATTAAATAAACCATGGATATCCAATGCCATTCTTACTAGTATAAAACATAAACAAAACCTTTTCAAAACACATTTTCTTAGTTAAGACTTAACAAAGTTAAATGAAATAAAACTTATAGTAATAAGTTAAACCGGAAAAATTAAAGAGGCAGCAAAAAAGAGTTATTTTAGAAATCAATTTGAGTTAAATAGCGCCAATTTAAAAGCAACATGGAAATTAATTGGTATGATGATAAATGGGAAAAAGAACAACAACCAAACAACAATAACAAAATTATTATATAAAACTAAATGCTACAACGATAAAGCTAGTATTGCACATTAACTTAATACACACTTTATAAACGTTGGCCGCGATCTTGCAGAAAAACTTCACGTCGAGCACTGACCTATGAGTTAAAAATCGATCATCTCAAACGCGGTGCAAAATAACTTTCAACATTTTCGTCCGATTGATCTCAAATTTTAGACCTTAACAGAACTTCTCATTACCGAGGAACCTATGATTTCGGTTTTCATTTTAACTGATTTTTTGGCGCTAAAATGGCTTCACCAAATTGGCGCCAAAATTTAAATTTCACATTGTGAGATATTTCATTACTGCATCATGAAGAGCATGTTCTCACGACTTCAAAACCAAACAGATAACTGAAATATCTTAATTGAGCCCAAAGTTATAATTCATTGAATTTTGAATTTTCCGCCATTTTGATGCTAAAAATAGCACAAATTGAAATTTCAATTAATCATAACTTTGGACTCAATTAAGATATTTCAGTTATCTCTTCGGTTTTGAAGTCGTGGGAACATGCTCTTCAAGATGCAATCATGAGATATCTCACAATGTGAAATTTAATTTTTGGCGCCAATTTTGACGTCATTTTCCCGCCAAAAAATCAGTTAAAATAAAAAACCCGAAATCATAGGTTCCTCGGTAATGAGAAGTTCTGTTAAGGTCTAAAATTTGAGATCAATCGGACGAAAACGTTGAAAGTTATTTTCCACCGCGTTTGGGATGATCGATTTTTGACTCACATGAGCTCGGCGTGTTCCGCAAACTAATGCTGATCCCAATAAGTACAAGGAGCTTTACAAAACAGTTTTATGTTCCGTGGTATTTATATTCAGGAAGTTCACGATGCAATCATGGGACTTAAACTCAACATAACATCAATCGGAATCCCGCAAAAGTTCATTAAACTCGCTGGTGACTATATTAGTGAAACATTAACAATAGTTTTTAACCAATCCTTGCTCCAGGGCATTGTACCGGACATCTTCATCAAATTTCCAAGGTAACACCTGTTGACAAAGGAGGGGAAACAACTGATCCCGCAAATTATCGTCCGATCTCAACTTTGTCAGCCTTTACCCAAATATTTGAAAAACTTATATACAAACAACTTATAAATTACATTGAAAAACTTGACATTCTTTATAAATTTCAATTTGGGTTTCGAAAAGGTCACTCAACTACTCAAGCCATAACAGAAATTACGGATAGTCTTAGAAAAGCAATAGACAACAATTTGTACACCTGTAGTGTTTTTCTTGACTTATCCAAAGCGTTCGACACTGTAAATCACGATATATTACTTAAAAAGTTAGAAACCTATGGAATTAGAGGGCTTCCCTTAAAATGGTTTGGTAGTTATCTTTCGAACAGAAAGCAATTATGTTACATTGGGAGATGTTGAATCCCCAAAACAAACAATGATCTGCGGAATCCCACAGGGAAGCACATTAAGCCCTCTATTATTTTTAGTTTATATAAACGATTTACCAAATTGCTCCGAAAACCTGAACTTCAAAATTTTTGCAGATGATACAAATGTATTTGCTTCTGCGAATAACTTGAAAACTCTTGAAAATATAATGAATTCAGAACTAACAAAAATTAAGGAATGGTGTGATATTAATAAATTATCTATAAAAAGGCAAAAACAACTTTCATGATTGTTAAATCTGCAAGGAAAAAGATATGGCTATTGACATTCAAATCAGGAGCAAGGATGGTTCGTGTCATTCTTTGGAACGAAAACATTGTATTAAATATTAAGGAGTCACGATTGATGACTCTGTATCTTGGAAAAATCATATCTCTTATATTTGCTCACGAATATCACGAAATACAGGAATTATATCCAAACTAAGACACTACCTTTCTATTGATCAACTTAAACAAATTTATTACATGTATAACCTAATATATCCATATATATCTTATGCCATCTTAGCATGGGGTAGCGCCTACAAATTACATCTTCAAAAAGTTCAAATTAAACAAAATCACGTAATAAGATTAATATTCTTTGCAACATCTTATGGCAAAGAAACGGAAAGCGCTAAACCATTACTAAATTTATTAGATAATCTAACAGTACATAATGTTTACGTCTTGCATGCATTAAATTTACGCACCTATGGCACAAAGGATTATTACCAAACATTTTTCAAAACATTTTTTAATATGCCAATACTGTACATAACTATAATACTAGGTATGCAGCCAATCAAAACCTATATAAATCAGGAGTAAGAACAAATATAGGCAAACAAAGAATCTCTTTTGTAGCAATTGACCTCTGGAAAGATCTCCCATCTGACCTAAAGGATCTAAATGTATTTCTCTTCTCGAAAAAATTAAAACGTTATCTTTTGTCAGAACAACACAAATAATTTGTCTCCTCTAGTGTTACGTTTTTCTAACATCATATTGTTAAATTATTCCACTGTAAATATTTTCACTCGTTTTCTTTCACCTGCTGTAAATGTTTAACAAACTGTGGCTGGGGGCTACATGTAACTAGAAAACTCACCCGTTACTTTAGCTGCCAGACTCAAAATTATATTAACTATTTAAATTATTAGTACTTAGTTCAAAATGTGTGTAGGTATTTTTAAAATATAGTTGTAAAAAATAATGAGTAAATAAAGTATTGTTGTTGTTGTTGTTATTTCAGCGACAGCACTATAATCCTGCTCACCGCCAATTTTCAGGTCTGTATCCTCAACAAACATCTTCATCTTTCCGCTTCAAGGTTGTGTTTTAGCTTCTTGAAGTTCATCTCGTCTATTTTGGACGATTTTCTCATTGAATAATTCTGGATTTGTGAAAGAAATCTCGCCACGAAAAACGCAGCGCTGAAAAGGTTGGAAAAAACTTTCGCTGATGGCGTCAGTTTTATCGTTTTATCCGTCAAAGCCCAATTGTTCAAAAGGTGGATAGCTCTATCCATCGGATAAATCACTGTCCAGCGGATAACACAAAGGATTTTGTTAATACCTATCCACTGGATAGTGATTTATCCGGTGGAAAGCGCTATATCCACCTTTTGAACAACCGGGGCCTGTACTCGTATTGATAATAAAAATTAGCCAATCAGCGCGCGAGAATTCGCACAGTTATTGCAAAAAGCTAATTTGTTATAAACGAATATAAACAACAATAAACGGCTTAAATGTGTATCGCATTTAGAGTCTTTTTTGCAAAATCAAAGCCGAGCTGCAGACTAGACACGGATTTTAATACGCGTTTTACCGCACATCTACGTTAAAATAAGGCATATTAAGCTTACTCATTGCGTTACGCGTTACCATTTCATATTCACGGATTGGCTCACAGAAGCCTTTGATTTCCTTTGGTATTCACTGTTCTGCTTCTCTAAATTCCGTTTACTTCAATTTACTTGAAATAAGAAATCTTATTCCACCCACCTGCGGGACATGTTCCTTTCTTGAAAATGCAGTATGTTCCCTTAGGCCAAGGGAGATTGAATTGGGTTGCTTGGCTCTGCGTTTTCATGCAAAATTTTTGTTCCACGTCTGTGTTGCTTTTTTGACCACCAGCTAAATCATAAGGAGTAGACCAATTATTATTTGTATCGTCATCCTCAGTATCATGGTAACGAGTCCCTTGGCGCCATGTAAACCCTTCTCCGTTTGGACATCCTGACTTTGGCATTGGAAGGCCATAGGTACCTTTGGGCCAAGCAAGAGGAATGCGCACGTTGGAATCTAAAAAAATACATTGCCAGAAGATTAACCGTCGGACGTACACTCAAACTTAACCCCCTGCCATGGTACAAGGTGGCGGAGGTGGTGTGTGTGTGGGGGGGGGGGGGGGGGTTAGGGGGAGGGCGGGAAGTGTTGCAACTCCTCCCTTGGACTTTGCGGTGTTATGCGCTCTACAAGATAAGGTAAATATTATGGGTTATGGCCTTGCTGGGAGTTCATAACGTCATCCAAAATTGCCGCCAACATGGCCACCATCTTGGATTTTACAAAAAATTCAACTTTATCGGAAAAATGAGAAAATTACCAATAATTTATGCTACAGTTGTAAAATATGATACCGTTAAATATTTTCCTGCTTTTGGTAGCGTTTTATACATGTTTTGATATAAAAGCAAGGCTGATTAAACGGTACCAAATATTATATTTGAATCCAATATTTCGAAAGGCACAGCCTTTCTTCTTCAGGGTCTTACAGGTTTTGACTCTTTAGGCAAAAAACGTTACAATTTAAACGTGGAGTGGCAATAGGATACTATAATTTTACTGCTGATAATAATAATAATAATAATAATAATAATAATAATAATAATAATAATAATAATGATGATAAAAAAAAAGCAATACTTTATTAACAAATTTCTTAAAAATCGATTAAGCCTTAACATCAATTTTATGTACACTTGCAGGAAAAAGCTATAAAAGTTCATTTATATAATAATATAATAATATATAATAATTATTAATCTACTAGAATGCTAAAAATAATTCATAATATAATAAAAATAATTGATAATAATAATAATAATAATAATAATAATAATAATAATAATAATAAGTTCAAGTTCTAGAGGCTATGCAAAAGGCAGTCTTATCGTCATCCCTAGCGAGAACTTTCAAGGTTGTGATGTGAAGATCCGCGACCAAAGCCCGACTGTCGGCCAGGAAAAATGAGAGACATTAGGGATATTTATATGCTTAGCTTTTAGTTTTTTTTATACGAGGAACGAGAGATATTAGAGACATCTATATGCTTAGATTATAGTTTTTAGATTTGTATATATAAGTTTTTTTTTTCTATTTATTTAGTAAGTTACTTACACGTAGAATGAGAGATATTAGAGACATTTATATCCTTAGATTATAGTTTTTAGATTTGTAGATATAAGGTTTTAGTAACTTATTTATTTATTTATTTATTTATTTTTTTAAGTTTCGCTCTTGCGCACAGGTTACGCTTTGCGCCCTGTGTTGCTTTATAACACTGTGCATACAGATAGTTTTACTGCAATAATAATAATAATAAGAAGAAGAAGAAGAAGAAGAAGAAGAAGAAGAAGAAGAAGAAGAAGAAGCCTACTTAAAACGTTAAAACGTTAAGAAATAATAAGAAACGTGACAATTTGAAATTTTAAAATTATACACAAGTGACCTTATATAGTAACTTAAAGCAAACGTTGAGATCGAAAAAAACGTTACAATTTGAAATTTTAAAAAATAGTATGGAAACTAGAAACAAACAAGTCATGTTTCATCTCTTCTATTTATACCTAAGGGTTCAAGAGTTTGATCTCTCTCAATGTGATATGCCTCTCTTGCTTTTCGTACACCGTCACGATTAGATTTAATGAGTTCAAGAGGAATAAGTTGCATGTCAGAAGCGGTGTGGTTAGTAGAAAGAAAATGTTCTGAGAGTGCAGTAGGTTTAGAAATGTTAGTTTGTTTGTCAACTGTTCTGCGATGTTCATTATAGCGGTCTTTGAGTCGTCGTTTGGTTTCTCCTATGTATTGTTTATGACAACGATTGCATTGTACCATGTATATAACGTTTTTAAAGTTGCAGTCGATGTAATTATTAATAAGTCTGGTTTCACGAGTAGATTGAAATGTATAGCTGGTTAATCCGTCAGTTATGTAATTGCATGTTAGACAGTTTTTGTCACATCGAAAAGAACCATGGGGTTGATTATTATTAGTAGGTTTACGTAGTTGGGCGCTGACTAGTAAATTGCTAAGGTTGTTAGTACATCCGGGAAAGCAATAATAGGTGCAGCTTTGAAAACGTTAGTACGGGGAGAAGAAGACAGTATGTTGAAGTGTTTGTGAATAATGGATAATATAGAACGAAGAGCTGGATTATAAGTGATGACAAGGGGTACCCTTTTGGGTTCGTCTGTTTTAGCAGTGTCTTTGGGTGCAAGTGCTTCTTCTCCTCGTTGTACTAACGTTTTCAAAGCTTGGGTAAATTTTGATGGTTTTTAAGAGGTTTTAAAAAAAATTCAGAAATCCAAGATGGCGGATCCAAGATGGCGGCCGCATAACTAATTACCTAATAACTACGTCATATGACGTCATCCTTCCATTGTGCGGACCGCAAAGGAGACAGTTTTGGACGTACTATGTACCCTCTAGGTTTCATTGTCATAGCCTTAATGTTCTTGAAGTTACGAAGGGGGGGGGGGGGTACAATGTGCCCCCCCTCCCCCAGGCTCAGAAACTCAAAAAATGCCCAGGCTGAATAGGGTTAAGTTATATAAGGTCACTTGTGTATATTTTTCAAATTTGAAACTGTAACGTTTCTTATTATTTCTTAACGTTTTTACGATTTAAGTAGGCTTCTTATTATTATTATAGTATTCTATTGCAACTCCACGTTTAAATTGTAACGTTTTCTGCCTTAGAGTCAAAACTTGTAAGATCAACCCTGAAGAATCGAAGAAACGCTGTCCCTTTTGAAATATTAGATTCAAATACAATTTCCGTACCGTTTAATCAACCTTGCTTTTATATCATACTGTTCTTCATTTTTACGCTGATTAGATCCTTCACTACAGGATCCGGTGCTTCTATTTTGTTACGATGGTCCTTGCAAACACAGTTATGTTTTTATACATGTTTTCACTGAATGAAAAAGGTGAAAACGCGCATTTTTATTAAAAAATTGTTTGACCTCATGCTACTTATGACGTCATATCTCGTTACCATAGCAATCGATGGTCGCCAAACTTGACCAAAATGTGTCTCAAAACTAAATGAACAGCTACTATACTGAAGGCAGTATATGAAAAAATCGGAGAAAAACCGTAAGGGGGATTACCCAAAACACCCACTTTGCTTTCGCGCCTGTTTCTTGCTTTATGCCTCGTTTATGCCTCGTGCCCAACCAAACTATATGTTTTCGGAAAGCTTAATAGTTAAAGATTACGAAAGTGTATTTATTTAATTCAAGAAAAAAATATTAATACTTTTAGAATATAGCGATATAGCGAGTGATTTGCAAAAGTACATTCATCAAAAAATTGAGTTCCGCTCGAGGCGGATCGGAAATGATGCAAACAAGGAGATGAACATTGCAACAAGTACCAAACACCCTTGACTTAAAGACCTTGTCTCCGATTTTTATCTTTTGATTTCGTTCGAACGCTATGAGCAGTTAAATGCAGAGCAATGAACTCGAAAATTTAACTGCGTTTCGAAAACAAACCAGATAAGTTATCAAATTCCCCGACGCGATTTTTTAAGCAAAGGTTTTTACCCATTTCCTTCTTTACATCGTTTCCGGCTGGTGCGGACCTCAATTTGTGAAAGATGTACTTTTCAAAATCACTCGCTATATTCTAAATGCATTAATTGTTTTTATTCATATAATTACGTTTTCGTAATCTTTACTTGTTAAGCTTTCAGAAAATATAAAGGTAGTTGGGGTTTTATTGAGGCACAGGGCAATAAAAAGGTATGAAAGCAAAGTGGTGATTTGGGGCCTGATACCTTAGTTGATGAAAATGGTAGCATTTTCAATGAATGTATTTATGTATTTCTCCATTGTATCGAGAAAAAGATACAATTTCTTGCTAACAAACTGAGCTGAAGATCAACGAAAACAGACATATAGTGCAGACGTGGTTTCAAGCATTTATGAAAGAATCCAACTCGATTTCGTATATTCGTCCACTCTTTCAGCTCAGGAAAGACCTTACCTTTTCCAGTTGAAGCGTGTTTAAGACTGGGGTAATCTCTGAAGAGCCTCTTGATGTTTTGCGTCAGATTTTCGAAAAATGACGCACAGTAAACACATGATCGCCGTTGCCTTATCTGTGTGAAAAACTGAACTTGTAGTGCCTCATAAATCGGCATCAACTTCACTTTGATGGGTTCCGGCATGTCGGGACCTCCAGTCTTCAACACCTTCTTGTTGGAACCAAATTTAGTATTTTCATTCATCGACTCTTGAAATGTCTCCACATTTAGTGCCAAAGAGGCACTGAACCCTCCATAGTTACCCTCCACGGATACCGAGTTTCCAATCTGCAAACGATAATACCATTAACGCGGGTATTAACAAAAAATAATGTGAGTTCAGTAAGTTAGTAATAAAGTAAATCAAACATTTGGCCTTTACAAATAATAGTAGCATATATTAGTTACACCTCCATTAAAGGGAAACTTCTCCTGGTCGCAATTGGCTTATGTAAGCTTTGTAACTATCCCCTCTATTTAAGGGACACATCTATTAAGGATATACTTCTCCTGGTTGTGATTGCTCCACTATAGTGGAATCACTAAGTTCTCAAGCAGGTTAAGGCCTGGGCTTAAAGTCTGTCTGGAAAATATGGTCGATCCACAATATCTTTGGTTAGATTGCTTCAAACAAACAGAATGAAATTTTTCCTGAATGTTTATCTTGATGTTTTGTTTTGCCATAACTTAAGAGTGTGATCGTCGTTTCCGATGGAAGCTTAACACATTTAACCTTCTTCGTTTGGAATGAGTTTTCAAATTTGAGTTATAAATGACCAAAGGTTGAATTTAGTGCTGAAAATGATCTTTGTCATCACACCTTCTTTTTTAGAGAACAATCTCGCCCTCCGAGCTCGTTCTCGCGCTCCGCGCTCGCACTCGCTTTTCAAAAGGAAAAGTCTGTGAACGGACTATGCCAATTAAATTCTGATCATGATTCAGCTTTATTCTATTTGCTAAAGTCATCGAAAATGAACCATTTTTCCTGGTCAACGGCCCGTGAAACAGGCCTTAAACTGCTTGAGTAATAGTAATTAATTGGACTGAACTGAGTAAAGAACAATTCAGGGGTTATCGGACAAGAAATGTAAAATAGGGCGAACGTGTAGTACGAAGACGATTTGAAATTTGAAGCATAATTATCCCTGATCTGTACAACACGAAGTATACTTACTAATTAATTGTATCAATAACAAAACTCGAAAATGTGAAACATGTTTCTTCTAAAAACGTCAACGTTTTTATCTATCAGTTTTAAAACCAGTAGGATAAGGTAAAGAGGGGGACATTGGGGTTTGCGGTATTGCGGTATTGGGCAATTTTTCATGCGGTATTTCGGTAATTCTAATATAAAATTGCGGTATTGCGGTATTCCCAAAACCAGCGGGATTCCGTTTCTTAGCGTTTTGGTTGGTTTTAAAAATTATCCTCCAGTGTTTTACGACCCTTTTTGATCCTTTTTAAGTTTCTTGTCCTCCTTGTCAAACTTGTCGTTTCGAAACAGCTCTAAGATCCTCTAATTCGTCACGCCATTTTATATTACATGAAAGGTGATAACGCTTTGGTCGTTTTACAACCAATTAAAAGTCATTAACTTGCCTTACATTTGAAAAACAAAATCTAAGCAGATATTTGCGGAAAATTTAATGAACAGAGTACTGAGCGGTTTTGACGAATTGCGGTATTTGGCGATTTTTTTTTTTTTTTTTTTTTGCGATATTACGGTATTTGCAATTTTTTTTGGCGGTATTGCGGTGTTCAGAACCCCCCAATGCCCCCCTCGGTAAAAAATATCTATTAAAGTCTTCCTGATTGACGTAGATGTCCAACTACCGCTATCCATTTTCAGTTGCAAAAAAAAAATAGAAATTGGAAGGCTCTTATTGGATTCCATGTGACCGTGCACCAAGAAATAAGCTCGCGGATAACCAATCATATTGGAACATGTTGTTTTCGATACGATTAATATGTTGATAAATATGCTTGCTTTCCATGAATGCCTCGCATTATATTGACCATATTATCCATATCCATATTATCTGCTGCAGCAGGATGGGGTTGTACTAATGCTATATGCTATGCATAGAAACGTTTCGAACGGAACAAAATATCGGCTTCGCTTAAAGGCGCCAATGCCAAAGGGAATCTTTTTAGAGATGTTATAAATTTGTACTATCCAAGATCAATTTTTTTCTGTAAACACACAAAGATATTATAATAGATGCAACTTGCTCTATGGAGCCTCCACCAATAGGAAGAGACGAAGATATGTTGAGGGTACCCATCAATCATGATCCAATCAAAAATTTGCAATTGGTCATTATTATCTTAGCTAGATCCTATTCAGACCCTTTTCTAAGTGCGTGATATCATTTCTGGCAAAAGTCAAGTGCGTGTCATTGGCATACATCCTAGGTTTCGAATTAGAGGGACCAACTTTAAGAGTTATATACATCCTCTTCCAGTAAGGACTTGATATGATATTTACCCGAGGTAGCGTCAACATACTGTTAATAGCCATATAGTCATAAATTCGGTGAAAACACATGCATGCCAGTTATGCTGTCATTTATGAAATGTGAGATGCAGATGCATAACAAATGGCTGAGTTTCCTTTTTTGGTTCATGCTTCATGCTTCATGGTTCATGTTTGGCCATAAAATAAACACTTACATTTTCCATGGCATAATTGGTGACCTCACTCCAAGAACTTTGGTAGCGTGTAACGCTTTTTTCTCCAAGTTCCACCTCCAAAACAACGTGCTAAAGAAAAACCAAACGCACCGAGTCAGTACGGATTGTAAAGTCTTAGCATGCAGTCTGCTAACGAGATGCATATTATAAAAAACTAATCAAGAAACAAGATTAGCGACTAGCCTGGGAAGCAAACATAACTATCAAATCTTAATACCAACAACTAGTTGTTCTTGATGTTTTGTAATTAAGTTTCAAGCTTTTGATATCCTTACTGCGCCTTTCAATAACATGCGGAATTTGAAATTCAAATCACCACCAACGGTTGCGTTATCCCCTGCCGTCAATCATAATTAATATTAAAGCCAACGGACCGTGTAAAAAAGAGAGAAACAAAATGGATCGAAATCTACCAATCATAATGCACGGACGTGACCTTTTGAACTCATTGAAGTGAAGATCTGTTTCCTGAGAGGTAAGCTAAGATGATTGACGGCAGTGTAAAACACAACCGTTGGTGGAAATTTAAATTGAAAAGCGCAGTAACTTGACTTTTAATTTAGCGGCGTCACTGCGGTAAATAACTTTAAACGCTAAAAACATCTTAGCGTGACATAACAGAACGCGACATTGTGTGAAACGAACCAACCGGGTGACGATTATGGCCCCTAGTAATACACTGGGGAATTACAAACAAAGGCTTACTGCCGGGTGAGCGAGCGATGACAGCGATCGAGCAACATTTTCCCCTAAGTGCTACTAAATGCATTCTAAGTCCGCAGATCGGTTTTAATTTTCCATACGGAGTTTGAAGTCAAATAATTGAAGTGAAAACAGATTTGATTTAAAACGACCAAAACATCTAAGCGTGACATAAATATGCATTGTGTGAAACGAGACTGTCGAGACAGTTGGTTTACGTAATGCACTGGGGAATTACAAACAAAGTTTACAGCAGATGTAAGAAGGGAGTGACAATTTGCATATCTCTCCCCGTATTAACTACTATATCTCGCTCAACACTTCACGTATTCACGAGATAAGTAGTAGTAGTAGTAGTAGTAGTAGTAGTAGTAGTAGTAGTAGTAGTAGTAGTAGTAGTAGTAGTAGTAGTAGTAGTAGTAGTAGTAGTAGTAGTAATAGTAGTAGTAGTCTAGTAGTAGTAGTAGTAGTAGTAGTAGTAGTAGTAGTAGTAGAGTGATTTTACTTCATCTGTGAAACACTATCTAACAATTAGTGTGTGATAGTCAAAATTAAACAAAAGAAAACAAAGGAATTATAGTCTAAAAGTGCGTACTATTCTACTAACTATTTCACAGATGAAGTAAAATCACTCTAGTAGTAGTAGTAGTAGTAGTAGTAGTAGTAGTAGTAGTAGTAGTAGTAGTAGTAGTAGTAGTAGTAGTAGTAGATCTTTATTTAAACTCGGTTAAAAATCTTCAGTTATATTAATAGTGTTTTATTACAATCATGTAAACATTAAAATAACTATAAAAACTGATTTACAAGATTGCCGAGCGGGAATCGAATGTTTCAATTGCGCGGTTGATTTCCTTCTTAAACTGCCCAATTGATCTAATCGCCCTAATATTTTCAGGAAGAGAATTCCACAGTAAGGCACCGCTATAGCCAACGGTACGTTTCAAATAGTCAGTACGCGGCTTGGGTAAGTTTAAATTACGGAAAGAATCACGCAAGTCATAGTCTGTGTGTCTGTTTGGTCGCTCACAAAAGGGATGGGGAATTGTGAGAAATTTTAAGCAGAGTGGGGTACTGTTGATGTCCCCACAAAGTTCATTTCTCCAACCAAAACACATTACTCTTGATAGTGTTTGCATTATTTCAGCCATTTACACGACGGGAAGTGACGCAGCGAAAATAAGAGGTACACAAGGCTTTGCGGTAGGGTTGATTGTTTCAGATATGGAGAAGTTCAAATGTCCAGGCATACCGAGAAGAGTTTCAGTAATTAATAAGTGATCTTATATTACACGACTAAGACAGTCAGAGGGCCAATAACAAAAATAAACCAATCAGAATGCTCTATTGCCGGTCAATATTCTCTAAGTATTGGACCGGGCATTGTCCCGCGCGAGTGTCTTTTATGTACAGTCCGTACTGTCAAGACCTCGAGCGGATATCCTCCTAGTACGGCCCTCGCGCTTAGTCAATAAGGTATATTGCCTACCGATGCGGCGGAGGACAGCAAGGCACCTTCTTGAGAGGGTGGTCAGTTTCAAGCAAGACACACAATGTCAGAAAATTGTTTTCATACTAATGCAGAAATAAATTGATTCCTATAGACCACTTTCATAATGGCAGCCGATTTATTTATTCTTTTATATGTATGTTAATTAGCCTTTCTGGCCTCGTTGGCGTGTGCAAAATTCAAAAGAATTTGTATTCTAAGACGAGGCCAGTGAGGCTAATTAACATACATATAAAAGAATAAATAAATCGGCGGCCATTATGAAAGTGGTGTATGGGCGCAACATTTGGTAAAATTAGTTGAATATACCTATTCAATAAAGGTTGCTTTGGGAATTGGTCATTGGGCATACGGAACACAATGCGATGCTTCGCTTGAGTGACCGCCAAACAATAGCTTCCTAATGCCCAATTATCAATGACCAAAGCAACCTTTATTGAATTAGGTGTATATAATATCCCAGCTAGCTAGCTTAAGGGGACTCAAGGCTAATTCGTCAATTTAGGGCTGAGAAAGATGAATGTGATGCTAAAGCTAAAAATGAGATTCACACCCTTACCGTTCCCCAATCATCAATGAACTTTAAGTATTTTTCCTGGCTGTACTGTTCTGGTAAACGACGCACTGCTGCTGCAAATTCCTCAGTCACAGGATACTTCTTTTGACGAGCCAAATCCAACTGGTATCGAACCCGGCCTCGATTACATACTTTTGTCTCGTCATAAAACACTTTTTTAGATTTAGATGTCTCCTTGTCCATTTTGTTATAACCTGTCATTTTTACCGAGAAATAACAACAACAAGAACAAAATAAAACTAAATAATAAAAATGGTGGTTGTTCGACAGAAAAAGAAAACGGTGCACACATTGAGCTTATTTCTAAAAGAAAGAAACGCTTTGAGACTACTGGATTGATAACAGAGAAACAACATAAATAGTGTTTCACGCAGTCGTAGGAGTGCTCGATGCAAATACATGCAGATATATATATATATATATATATATATATATATATATATATATATATATATATTTTTTTTTTTTTTTTTTATTTTATTTTATTTTATTTTTTTTTTTGTGGACACAGTGGTGGCCTGTGGGGCACTTTATTTTAGCAAACTGATTATTAATAACAGGAAAAGAAAAACTCAAGCAGTTTAACGCCTGGTTTAAATTGCATTCTGAAAATGTAGTTTCTTTACAATATCTTCGGCTAGATGTTTTCAATGAATGTATATCTTGATGTCTTCTTTTGCGTTAATGGATAAGTTTGATCACGTGACATGTTAAGTGATCAAAATCGGCGATATGCCAGCGAATTTTCTTTGTATAGATAACAAATATACATTTTTTTATGCGGGGAGATTTAAAATATTTAACCTTCTACTTTTACAATGATTATCCTTGAGTTTTACACTTAGAATTATATTATAAATAATCAAAAGTTGAATTTTTTGACTAAAAGTGACCTTTGTCCCTACAAAATATTTTTGGAGAGCAATTGGACAATCATTCCAAACGTGAAGGGCTAGAATTATTTCATCTGCATCAGAAAAGCATTTTTAGTTTTTGTCTTCTCTTAAACCTGCCACTAATTCGTCAAATATGTCACGTTATTTATTGGGAAGACTTTTTACTTTAAGGACGATAGCACCTTTATATGTGTCAAATTTCGATGAAGTTACGTTACCTTTGTTAAAGTTATTAGGGATAAACCACTTTTCCTGGTTAAAGACCTTGACCCAGGCCTTATCGCTGTTTAGCTTTGGGGGTTGAGGAGGCTGATTTCAACATCCATAAATTTTTATCATCAAACTTTGCTTTATAGAAAAATATCTTGCAGCCATTTGGTATGACATTTCATTCTTCAATATTTTAACAGCCATGTTTTTCATAATTTCGATTATTTTTTACTTTATAATGAACGAAATTAAGTTGGTCATTGTAACTTTTACAGTTTTAAGCTATTTTGCCTTTCTTTATTGATTTGATTTCCTTTGAGTTAGTTTGGACGGTTTCTGAGGTCATATGGCGTTATCGTCCCATCTTGCAGAAGGCAAAGAAAACAGCTTTTATTGTCATAGCTTTAATGCTCTTGAAGCTACGAAGGGAGATGGGGGAGGGGGGAGGGGGTGGTCGGTCTGGAATTTTCAAAAATGGTCACAACCTAACGTGAGTTGTTAGTTTTCTGGAAATGTCAACATCAATATAAAAAAAAGAGTCGAAAAGGATCCTTAATTAACAATCATTTTCGATCACTTTTAAAATGTGACGAACAATGCGTCGATTATCGTGTTTATTTCTGAACCTTAAACCACAAAATTCCATTTTTCAAGAGAAGTTGATGATAAAATGCCAATGAAAGCCTGAGCATATTTCTTACTTGAACTGAGAGAGAATGCGACGCTCCACAATCCTGAATCGTAGCCAGCTATAGATAAAGATGAAAACATCCATTACATGGTATCTCATTTAATTTCAATCTATAAAATAGTCATATTTGCGATAGAACCGACTGTGCACACCGTAGGTCTGGTTACATAGCATGTCGAAAGACGTATATGTCGAAAGATGGTCCAGATAATTATCGCTCTTCAGGTAACACAAGTAGGAACATAATGATATAATTTAACGCATGCACATGCGAACGTGTTTACAGTGCGACTACTTGAACAAGGCCCCTTGGAAGAAAATTGACCCATCACAACTTAAATCGAGAACAAAGGATGGAGAACTTTTTCTTAAACAGACCAATAATGTTGAAGCATCCAGACAAAAGATCTTCAACTAAATTTGAAACCATCCTAGTTTGCGGACCTCTCAATAATAAATAGTTCCATTTATTGATTGGTAAGCTGACACGCGAGCAAATTCGGAGCAATTCGAGAATTTTCTCGAATTGCTCCAAATTTGCTCGCGTGACAGCTTACAATCAAAAAATAAAAGATAAATAAAATATATTTAAAAAGTTGACACTGGCTAAAAATGTTCTGTTGGACGTTTCGGCAACTACTGTTGCCTTCTTCAGCAAAAGATAAAATGCAAATGTCTAACGGCGTCCTGATGGTATACGATATATGCAAATATTAAATGGAGTCCGTAGGCCCAGTTCAAACGTCGAACTTCACATGTGCCGAACCTAATGCAAATGAGCAAAATCTATTGTTCTTGCTAATTTGCATTAGGTTCGGCACATGTGAAGTTCGACGTTTGAACTGGGCCTAAGTTACTTATTGACACCTATTCTTAATAGGTGCTGAAAAAGAGAACAAACATATCATCTTTGTACTATGCTTTTTAAACTGTTGTGATATTTGTATCCAAGGACGTCTATTTTCCACTTCTTTTTTGCTCCACAGTATCCAACGAAGATCGTTGATATCCGCAATGCCCCAAAAGAAGCAAAGGCTCAAGTTAATAAATTGTCTGTGGCTCATTTGTTTATATCCATGCATTCGATAATTTAATCTGTAAAATTATTCAATAATGTTTTCCGTCAAAAATGGTGGGTGTTTCTTGGTATTGCGGAAGCCATTGTTGGTTAGCTTTTGTGTTGCGGTGTGGGTATTGTTCGGTGTCTTTTGAATCGTTTGTTTTACGTCATTTGGTGATCACACCATCTGCAACACCAAGAAACTATCAAAATGGTGCAGATTAACAGACGCCTGCTGCAATGAACACTTGGCAAAGGGTATTGTAGTTACTGTGAAAAGGTATCTACCGCCTGTCACTACATTTGTGATGCGAACACAACAGCTATATATATTTTTCTATTTTTTAAAAATGTCATTTATTTTTCCTGAAGTAATCAGGAAAGGATGAATTAGGTTTTAAAGTACTTGGTGTATACAACAACAACAGCCGTCATTCATAGAGCTGTTACGCACTGCCAAATATTTAGGGACTTGATCGCCACCACCGTCGAGCTTTACGAAATGTTTTGACAGATATGGAGAATAACGCCACCAGAACTAAAAAGCTGTAAAAAGTTACAAGGAATTTTTACTTTCACTAGAAAACAGTTAATAAAGGAACTCTTTACGCCAAAATTGCGCCCCGTGGCTGGGAGCGATGAGAGGCGGCTGTAAAAAAAAGCTTGCTTGCGTGACATATTGACCTTTTTAAGGCGCTCGCAACATAGGATCAAAAGTGACCAATCAAAATGTTCGGTTTTCAAATTAACTAATGATCCACATAAGAAGGAAAGCGCCAACGGCCATGCACGATAGAATGTCAACTTTTTTCATTGTTACAACTAGTGATCTCATTGGCCTAGACTCAAAAACCGCTAAAGGGTTACGGTACATGGGGCATTTTGTCTAATATTTTTAAGGTTTCAAGCAATCTAAGACCCAATCGCATAACAAGCAAGTTTTAAAAGATTTTGTATTTGGGGAACTTCACCATTATATCCTGCTATTGTCTTCTGCTATTCTGATTGGTTAAGCACGAACATTTCCTAAAATTTATTGGACGCAAATGGATTTTCTTTATTTTTGTAATGAAATATAATTATGAACCATCAGCTCCTCCTCTATTCTTGAAACCAAAGATATTCTATGTGGGGTAGTTCTTATGTGGGGTATTACTTAATTACTTAGATATTTTGTCTGGATGCTACAACGTTATTGCTCTGTTTACTAAAAAGTTCGCCATCCTTTGATCTCGATTAACGTTGTGATTGGTTCACTTGATTCCAAGTTGCCTGGTTCGAGTAGTCGCACTGTAAAAGGTCTTATTTCTTTACAAATAGGTGCAACAAAAAATGACATTTTTAGCAGTCTATAAAATGTTTAGTTGATTAAAGCAAGATATAACAAGGAGCTCGATGAGCTTCGAAACTGGCTCGTTTGGTCTCAGTTTTCACCCTGTTTCACAATATACAATCTGGAATCTATCAGTATGCACAGTCCAGTCCACATTTACATTTACATTCCACAGCCCGCTTCAAGCACTTCTTAGGGACGGACCATTTTATTGTTAAGGGGGGGAGGGGGGGGTGGCGAGGTTGGGCAATTATTAAAAAAAAAAAAATCCTGCACAGCGGTGCGGCATGATTATATTATTGCACGGCTCTCTGGAAGAGCATTTTTATGATGAGATTCCGTGAATAAATAAAGATGATTGATTGATTGATTGATTGACAGCGAAAGTAAAGAAAAAAATAATGCATAGCGAGCCAAAGGAAAAAAAAAAGGTATAGAACAATCCCGAAAAAAATTCTTGCACAACATCAAGACAGAAAAAAAATCATGATCAGAAAAATTGCCCAACACCGCCCCCCCCCCCCCCCAACCCTCCCCCCTCTCCCGCACAAAAATAAAATTGACCATCCCTTAGTAGGCTATAATTTCGAAGCGACGAGCCAGTTAATTATTATTATATCTTGGTTAAAGTTAGTTTAACCCTCGGACGTACACGCAAACTTATACCCCCACCGTGGTACAAGGGAGATAGGGTGGGGGGAGGGGTTGCGATGTTGCAATATTTCGGAATTCTTTTACATCTAATAGATAGCCCGCGATGTGCTCTACAAGGTAAGGTAAATATTATGGGTTGTGACGCTGCTGGAGTCCGTGACGTCATCCAAAATGGCCGACAAGACGGCTGCCATCTTGGATTTTACTAAAAATTCGAATTTATCGGAAGAATGTGGAAATTGCAAATATTGTTTGCTAGAGTTGCAAAATGACATACAATGAAACGTTTTGATGCTTTTGGTAGAATTTTAAATGATTTTTTTCTCGCTGCAAAAAAAGTGAAAAACACGCATTTTTACTAAAAAATGGCCTGTCCACATGTTACTTATGACGTCATATCTCGTTACCATAGCAACCGGTTGTCGCCAAACTTTACCAAAATGTGTCTTAAAAACAAATAAACAATTACTAAAAACGGCATGTGCTAATCTTAAATGGTGTTGAAAATATCGGAAAAAAAAAACCTTACCACCTTGTACGTGTGAGGGTTAAAGGGAATTTCCATTGTTATAACAAATTGACGTTAAATTGTTGGAAATAATGTCTAAATTATGTATTTCTTTTAAAAACAGGTGCAAATATAATTTTAATGTACAAATAAATGGATACGAATATCGCCTATTTTCGCTTTTAAATTTCCCGTGCGCCACCATTTTGAATATTTATGACGTGTTACGGTTGTCTTATGGTTGCATACAAAAGAATCGATTCTTAACAATAGCGGCAACCGTAACACGTCATAAATGTTCAAAATGGCGGCGCGCGGGAAATTTAAAAGCGAAAATAGGCGCTATTTATAACCGTTTTATTTGTACACTAAAATCATATTTGCACCTGTTTTTTTTTTTTTTTTAACTTTTAATTTAGACTTTATTTCCAACAATTTAACGTCAATTTTTTTCTGACAATGGAAGTTCCCTTTAAGAAAACAAATTGAAATTTGTATGCCGTTTGTCCTTACCACTGGCTTCCACCCCAACCATCAGTTCTTTTTGGTAACTCTTGGTACCAAACACCACGCCTGTCGTGTTTTGTTCAAAGCAAGACTGACGTGGGGCAAATTTGACCTGATCTGGAACGTTGAACCTCCTGTCTACGGATAACTTGTTTGTTTCCCATGTCAGTTGCAAGATCTTTCTAGTGGTAAGCAGTCCAGGGTCGACACCACCTGTGGAAAAGTCACTGCCCTCAGGGTTCGCTTTCACGAGATTATAACCGATGCCCACAAAGTGAAGACCTTTGGGTGGATCTTGTACGGCATAAGTAACCAAACAAACACCAAAAACGATGAAGAGTACGAAGAGATGCATGGTTTTCCTGTGAATCTCAAAGCCATGTTAGTCATGTTATGAATGTTATGTATGTTATGTTATGTTAGTCATGTCATTTGTGTTCCTCTTAAAACATTTGGATCAGATTACCTTAATCGAATTGAAAAGGTAAAACAGCATTGTCACTAACCTGCGATGAATCCTAACCTGTGTTATAATAATAACATGGCTCAATTTTAAAATCTAACCTCAAGAAAATGCAATCTTCTGCGGTAATTTACTACAACACCAAGAATAAGGACAAGTACAGAGATCCATGGTTTTGAAATGGAATGTTTGAATGCTACGCGACGCCTGGCAAAAAGTACAACAAATAAATATATTGGTAATAAAGCAACTGCGTTTCTGGTTACAGTAAAGCGGGGGCGAAATGAGAGCAAAAGTCGCCGAGAGTTGACGGGAGTTCAGATTGTCTCTCTCATTTGCCTTTAAACTCTTAACTCTTCTTCACTCTCCGCCACTCTTGTACTCTACTGAAATCTACTGCATCCCCTCCGTACTCTCCTGCACCCCCCTGAACTCTCCTATACTCTCCTGCATTCCCCTGTACTTTCCTGTAGTCTCCTGTACTCTCCTGCACCCCCCTGTACTCTATAGTACTCTCCTGTTCTCTCCTAAACTCTCCTGTAAAACTCTCCTGTACTCTTCTGTACTCTCCTATACTCTCCTGTACTCTTCTTTACTCTCCTGTTCTCTCTTGTACTCTACTGTACTTCCCTGTACTCTTCTGTACTCACCTGCACTCTCCTGCACTCTCCTGCACTCTCATGTACTCTCCTGTACTCTCCTGCACTCTCCCAAACTCTTTCTGTACTCTCCTGTACTCTCCTGCACTGTCATGAACTCTTCTGCACTCTTCTGGACTTTCCTGCACTCTCCTGCACTATTGCACGCTCCTTCACTCACCTGCACTTTACTACACTCTCATGTACTCACCTCAACTCTCGTCCTTTCTCAACCGCCTTCTTCGAATTTGAACCTATGCAAATTTTCCCTAACAGTCGTAGAGAGTTTTCTCCCCTTAGCTTGCAAGTAATTAATGTAAAAAAACTTTACAAAAGTTGGTCATATGATGAAGTAAATTGTAATAAAATAAAAAAAAAATTATAAAGTAAGAACTTCATCTGTTGCGTTTTTTTTCTGAGAGATGTAAGTTGAATGGCGCCATTATTAAATTTAAGAGAGAAAACAAAGAAACAATCATTCTGATTCTGTATCAATAAATGTTAGTTAAGTGTGAAAACGTTTTGCAGGATTAAATGAGTAAGAATAAATATCCCGCTGGTAGTACGTTCATTGACAAGTACCGCTTGTAAAAATAAGTCTTTATTTGCTTTCCTGATGAGTATGTTCCGTTGTTAGACTGTTTAGAGCGAACTTTGGCTTTGGCTTTAATAGTAGCACTTAAGAGCGAATTTTAACGCCTTCAAATTTTTTGTAATACACTTTTTGGCGTGTGTCGCATTTAAACAATAATTGACATAAATGTTTAAATAAACAAACCATTTTAGAAGAGGAGGAACGCGGCCACTAAAAACGTCGAAACCTAAGCGACAACCGTTACCCACCTGGGCAGGGGAAAGTTTTCAGAGTGACTTACAGTTAACTGTGGATCTTGTCGTAAACCGGTCTGTTAGTCGCACAGAATCTCACTTTTCCGACAGCGAATCAACTACATTTCTCAGCTTTGTTATCGTAAATTCATCTATCATATAAACAAAAGGAAAACGCACACCATGGTGACATTTAACCATTATAGCGCTATTATAGCGCGTGATATCGCCTCGGCCGAGTCGGCTAAAATAAGGCGATATCACGCAAGCTTGAGCGCAGTAATAGTTTTATAATTCAACACATTGATAACAAAGCACAGTTCGAAGAAAAAATATCGAGGCCGGTCCGACATTTTTGCATTCTCTTGTTAAAATGCGAAATTTACCTCCATCGTTGGATATACGTCATGTAGACGTAGCGTATATCGATAACTTTTTGACCATATTTGGGCAGTGTATCAACTTGTTAAATTATAAAACAGGTTAGCCGAGTGTATAAATCGTCAAAATTGGGCTCAAAGCTCTCAGTCATCGCCGTTGTTACGGGAGCATAGGACTTCCAAAAGCGATCTAACCCAAGAAACGAAAATTTCCTTCTGACATTGATCAGACGTAAGCCTTGTTCAGTTGCACGCCGTTTCCCACAGGCGTTCCTTCAAAGTTTGCGCTCCTTCCCAGTTAAGCCAACGTCGTCACGCAACCGTCACGCTTAAAAAATAAACTAACGTTGAATTTTGATGGGAAAAACGCGCCATATTTGACCAGTGACCAAGTATTTTGTTTAGTTTTTTTTTGTTTTGCTGTTAAAACTCTTTGTTTAAGGTCTTACATTTCTATAACATACAGTATGTTGCCCAGTTTCCGGCCACTTTAGTTTGTAATCGCTATAACTTCTTATAAATTTCTCAATTTCCTTTCAAAGACAGTTCATTTACTTACCTTAAAAATGTTCAATGGTTGGCGGCTTTCCTCAAGTATTAAAGAAATTATACCATTTTTCGCAAAACTAGTAAGTTGCCCAGTTTCCGGCCAGCTAGCCCAGTTTCCGGCCACCGACTTAAAGTAAATTTTCCTTGAATCCTCTCGACGTAAACCGACCTGTAAGCCCCTTGATAATAGTGGTCGCCTAGTTATAAATATCAGGCAAGTTTAAATATTAAGCTTTGTCATCTACCGTTTACTTAATATTCAAAATATGTATGACCTCGGTGACCCGGAAGCGTGTCTTCCGAGGTATGTTGACAGATTACTTAAACAAATACATATGACTTACGTACTTTTAGTCACGCTATACATGCATTAGCTGTTGTTAATTCGTAATCTTTCTTACACTTAAACATGTATCTTTAATTTCTCGACCAGGAAATTTTAAAATTCGGTTCTTTCACTCAATAAGAAATAGGTTTTGAGCAATGTGTCTTTTAGTGGCCGGAAACTGGCACACTTGGTCGAAATCTTCGCTGA
Source organism: Cladopsammia gracilis (assembly GCA_022457155.1). Taxonomy (NCBI): domain Eukaryota; kingdom Metazoa; phylum Cnidaria; class Anthozoa; order Scleractinia; family Dendrophylliidae; genus Cladopsammia; species Cladopsammia gracilis. Next base: position 2,117,201 of record JAJGOT010000011.1, on the reverse strand, counting down.
AAGTTTGACTGCTAAAATTTCAGAAACAGCTGTATTTTAGCTGATGATGATAGATTCCCTAATTACTTTCATCTTTAATCTAACATTTGTCTAAAAATTATGAAGCTCCTTGAGATATTTCCCGTGAAACGAACTATTTGTTTATCTACGGTAGTTTTGATGTGCAGTGAAACGAACCAAAATTAATCGATAAACGTTCAATCACCTGGACAAAACCTGTCCCTCCTCGGCCGTTCCTTGCTCAAAAAGAGCGCCAAAACCACCAATGTATAGCGAAAACGTTCGGTTTTCTTTCGGAACGCTTCGGTGGACGAAAATTTAAAACTCCGACGAACATAACCGACGTAAGTTTTTTTTGGCCGGAAACTGGTACTGGCCGGAAACTGGGCAACACAGTGTAGCTTGTTTATCTATGACATTATCTTTTTAAGGTCAGAATGCAACTTTAATAACAAGTTGTAAATTGTCTTGATGAGAGACTGAGAACAAACTGGTAACATCACCCTGTGTTGTATTGTAGACCATGGAAAGCAAACAAAAGCTAGTCGGAACGTATATAACTTAGCGTAGAAAAGGCTAAAGATAGGATAAAATACGATACAATAACATAACAATAACATAGCAATAACATACAATAACATACAATAACATAAAAATTACAATTCGTTTAGATTTTTAACAAAATCTTAATAGCACAGTGTTAGAGTGATTTTGCCTATCCCGTGAAATAGCTAGTAGGATAGAACGCACTATTAAACTATAATTCCATTGTTTTCTTTTGTTTAATTTGGACTATCACACACTAATTGTTAGATAGTGTTTCACGGGTAAAACCTTTCTAGCCGTGAATGTTAAAAGGACGAAATAAAAACATAAAGGTCGAACTTTGTTCTGATTTTCATTTCTGTTCTTCATAGCTAATATTTCCATGATGTTTCGTGACTTTAACAAGTTTTTATTTGTCTTTACGAGAGAAACGAACTGGTAACATCACCCTGTGGCGGTACCATATATGCTAACACTTAAGAAACGAAAGCCAGAATGGTGGTTGTTGGCTTAGAAAAAAGAATCAGAATTCCTCTAGAAAAAAATAAAAACAATTTCAAAAGCCGTGATTGTTAAAAAGAACAAATACATAAGCTAATGGTGAAATTTATCATTTTCATTTGTATTCATCTCAAACATTTGGATGAAATTACCTTCTTGAATTGAAAAGAGAATTGTTACTGACTTCCGATGTGTCCTGATCGTTGTTGTGTTTTGATATGAAAAAAAGTTTCCTTTTCCTTTTCAAGAACAGAAATTAGGTCAATTTAGAATTCGAACCTCACAGAATACAAACAGGTGAGGTAATTTGTTTTAACAACATAACAATATGTTTATGACCCATGAAGTGATATTCCATTGGTGTGTCATTTGTACTGGTACCAGTAAAATGACATGTCATTCCAGCTACTTGCGCCAGTGAACAAGTCAAATTTTGTCTGAATGTGGTATTTTTAGTGTAAAGCCATCCGTTTATAGTCTCACAATTCTATAGCATAGCTTGTTTATCCATTATGATAATGTTTTCTCTAAGGTATTATATAAATTATCATTCTCCGTCATGTGACATTAGCTTCTTAAATTGTTGATTTTTAGTACATTTTGCGTAAAAGCCCTTTTTATGGTTTTACATTTCTATAAAATAGCGAATTGATCAACGATGTTTTATCTTTTTATCAAGTTATTCGTAACTTAAGTGATAACATTTTGTAAGCTGTCTTTATGAAAGAAATTAACTGGCAACATTACACTGTGGCGGTACCATACGAGATGACATTAAATTGCAAACCAAAAGTTAGAATGTATATCGTTCCGCGGCTTAAAAAAATACAAATAAGACAAAATATAACACAATTAAATTAAAATTAAAAAAATTGCAGTCAGTTATCCTAGAAAAGTTTAAAAATCTCAAAAGCCTAGTTAAAGCCTGTTAGTCATGATTGTTAAAATTAAGAAACATTAGGGTGAAAAACATTAATTTAAGTTGTGTTCCTCTTAAACAATATGAATCGAATTACCTACTTGAATTAAAGAAAAAAAGAATTGTTGCTAACCTCTGACGTATCCTGATCTGTGTTGTGTCCTGATCTGTGTTGTGTTTTGATATGAAAGCTGTTTTTTTCTTTAATTGGAGGTATTAAATATAACTCATTTAGAATTCTAACCTCACAGAATGCAAACATGTGAGGCAATTATGTGACCCATGCATGCATGAAGCGATGCTCTTTTGGTATGTCATTTCTACCCTATGATTTTTACCGGTACAAGTTAAAATGTCATGTCAGTCTAGTTTTCAATGCTAGAGAACATGTCATATTTTGCCTGAATGTGGTTTGATGTATTTTGTTTTTGCTTTGGTGTTGAAACCCTTTGTTAAAGGTCTTATATTTCTATAACACAGCTTCTTTGTCACCCTTTGAAATCCTCTTTTGAAGGTAAATGTGTCAAGTTATAGAAAACAAACTGGTAACATCTTCCTATGTTGTCAGGACCATATGCATTTAAGATAGTAATCGAAAGCAAGTCAGAATGTCAATCGAAAGCGTAGTCAGAATGTATGTTGTTTGGCGTAGAAAAAGCTATAGATTATAGGATAAAATATAATACATGATAACATAAAAAGTACAATTCGTTTAGAAAACTGCTTACAAAATCTTAACAACCGTGATAGCCGTGAATGTTAAAAAGAACGAAATAAAAGGTACAAGGGTCGAAATTTGTTATTTTCATTGGTGTTAATTCCTCATAGCTATTTTCTCCATGATGGTTTATTTTATAATATATAACAAGTTGTTAATTGTCTTTACGAGAAAAAACCGACTGGTAACATCGCTCTGTGGCGGGACCATAGATGCTAACACTTAACCCTATTCAGACTGGGGGGGGGGGGGGGGCTTTTCGAACCCCCCCCCCCCCCTCCCTCCAGTAAAATTGTGATAACTCTTACACCGAAATAGCTATGAGGCTGAAATTTTCTGACTTTTCCTAGAATTTATCTAGGGACATTTTGGTATCCATAACATGTCAGTGTGATTAACCATGTTGCCATGGCAACCGGTTTTTGACACATAGGTTTTCAAAATATTAAAATATGGTGAATTTTTTAATTTAAGATCTTGTTCTTTGACTTATAGTGCATTTTCTTGTTAGAATAGTTTCAATTTGGGACTAGTTCTTGAAAGACATCAAAAATTTTTAACATCAAATATTTGGGGGAGGGGTAGGTAAATTTTTGCTCTCTTTTACGTATAGACAAAAAATTTGTACTTTTTATTAAATAACGCTTCTAAGTTCATTGTTTGGATAATAGACATTAGTTTGATACGTGTTTTATACATTCTGATCGTTTTCTCTTTTAGATATTTTTTAAATTTTAATTTAAACAAAAAAAAAGGAAATCCAAGATGGCGGATCCAAGATGGCGGATCCAAGATGGCGGACAATAATTTCAAAATTATAGAGGCCCTGTTAGGGTTTTAGGATTATGGATTATTAGGGGTTTTTAGAGAAGGGATACGGATTATTGGCCACTAAATTTAAGGATTACGGATTATTTGCGTCCCCATTTTAAAATTACGGATTATTATCGGTCATTATCACATAGATTGCTTTTTACATAAAAAAGGATAAAAGGTCATAAAGAGAGGTAAAAGTCATACAGAGAATGACAAATATTTATCTCCAGTGGCCCCTCCGGTGCTCCTAGTCAAAATTCCGAGCCCGCGATGCCTCGCGGTAGTAGTCGCCAGTCGCTAAGTCTTCTGGGTAATATACTCAAGATGGCGGGTAGTTGAGAACTCACTGTAGGTGATCAAAGGTCAACAAAAGACTCGCTTAAAAAAATGGCATCTCTCACATCGCTGTTGCACCCGCTAAATGAGCCACTCCTCGAAGTTACTGGGGCAATTTATAAGCTTGAAAATTATGCCGAGCAGAATGGTTTAACCGTTCTCAACAAAAATATGTGTTGCTACTGTAAGGTAGCAACTAGCAAATACAACAACCCGGCAACTGATGTGGTTCAAGAGGAGAACCGAAACCATGGTGTTGCCTGAATGAAATAGTGGCATAAACGAAGCAGTCACTAGACTGTTAAAATTGCCAACGGAGGTTTTAGTATAAACAGCGAGCTCCATGCAGCTATAAAGCGTAGCAAATGGAAGCTAAAATTACAGCCTTGACTGAGACAAACTTTAACTCTCTACAAGTTGAATAGCTTATTAAGCTACAACTCTCTCTGCAATAAAGCTTGGATCCTGAAATTTAAAATCCTGCAAAGACAAAACTAAAATAGCTGGGCCCAGCGTGACATTAATAGCAGGAAAGACATTCACGGCCAACAGATCATTTCAGATCCTGTCATGTCAGAGAGAATCAGGCAGTTAGAGAAATTCAAACCTTTCCTACATAAAAATCTACATGCCAATATTAATGGCAAAAACAACACACCAACCGCCAGGCAAAAAAAGGATGATAAATGAGGTCAAAAAGCTTCAAAATCACGGGAACCACAACCGACAGACTTGACCTCTAATCCGTTGCATGCATGCGGCTTTTGGAAGGTTTTAAAACTCAGTCTACACTAAAACACTCCTTAACAAACGGCTAAATATAGAATAAACTTTTTTAAATGTAATTTAAAGTGCCAAAATTTTTTAATAAGTTCCAAACGTTTCTTCTTCAGTGGAACTATGTTCGTTGAGAAATACGCCACGACATCTAAAGTTTAAAATGATTGTCTCTTGCATGCGCGCGCGACCTTTAGAAGAAACGAAAGTCAGAATTTAGGCCGCGCGGTTGACAGGTACCAAGTTGGAAAATAACGCGCATCTCCTGCCATTTCCTTTGCTTGTTTCCGCCGCAGAGCTTGACGCCGCAAACCTGCACGTCATCCACAGAGTGCCCATTGGAACTGAAGTGCTCTGCGACTGGAAAACCGGGTGCACTCTTGGTAATACTCCTAAGATGTTCGCCAAACCTTTCCCTAAGAGTGCGCCCAGTTTCGCCGATGTAAATGGCAGGCAGCGACGGCAGGAGATGCAGTATATAAGGCCAGATGACAGACAGGTAAAGGACTCTCTGATGGTGAAGGAGCCTTTTGGAGCCAGTAGAGTAGTGTCATTTGAGATGTGGTCACAGGTACGGCAGCGGGGGTGTCGACAAGGAGCAGAACCTACGGGCGAAGTAGTTTGTGTCGGACGTGTGGACCAAGACGTTTCGCAGGTTTTGATCTCGGCGATAAGCGATCATTGGTGGCTGAGGAAATATTCCCTTGGTTTCAGGGTCGTTCGATATGATGCTGAAGTTGTCGAGCAAAATCCGTTTGATTCTGTTGTTCATAGGATGGTAAGTAAGAACCAAAGGGATCCTGCTCTCCTTTTCATCGGCCACGATGTTCCGTTTGAGGGCATCGGTCTGTGTGACATGTCGGATTTCCTCAAGATCATGTTGGAGAGTGTGTGCATTGTAACCACGCCTTTCAAAGAAAGAGGCCATTTCATGTGCTCTTGCTAGAAAGTCGGCGTCGTCAGAGCAGAGGCGTCGAATGCGTATGAGCTGACTGTGAGGTAGGCTTTCTTTGCAGTGTCGAGGATGTGATGACTGGTGGTGAGATAACTGTGGGTATCTGTGGGCTTGTAGTAGATGGTAGTAGAGATTCGATTGCCAGAAATGCGTAAATTGATACCAAGGAAAGGCAATTCGGTTTCAGAGATAGAATGTGTGAATTGAAGTGCAGGGTGAAAGTTGAAAATACCCACTCTTATACACGACCCGAAAGTCGTTTTGTAGGTGTCCTATGCAAGCATCGCTTTAAGCGCCAGCTCCACACAACACACGTGGTAGCTGTTGGCTGGGGACAGCACGGCCATCCTCCCACAGCATGCGTATGGGGAGGTGGATCAGCATTTTTGCCGATCAGTGTGTCAGTTAATTTTAAGTAAAACACGAAAAAAGCAAGTGACACACTCAAACACCAACCCCGCGGCCTGGCCAGTACCTTACGCATGCGTACAGCCATATCACCCTGGCAGTGGCAGCCATGGACAGCTGTTTCGTCCTTATTAGGACTCGTCAGCATGGCATAGCCAGGGCTATGCCATGCTAACGAGTCCTAACTAGGACAAAACAGCTGTCCATGGCTGCAACTGCCAGGGTGATATGGCTGTGCGCATGCGTAAGGTACTGGACAGGCCGCCGGGTTGGTGTTCGAGTATGTCACTTGCTTTTTTCGTATTTATGCGTGACATACAGTACGTAAATCAATTCACGTGACACAAAAGGGTAATTAGGGGTTGCTATAAATTGATTGTTTTAGAATTTTATTTTAGGGATATTTTTTTTTACAATATTGGGATACGGATTATTTCCAAAATTTATTCAGGATTATGGATTATTCAGATCCCCCCTAACAGGGCCTCATTATAGTTTTATCGCCTTTTTTTGCTTTTTCTCGCTTTACAAGTGTGTCCTTGTTTGTATTTATTATGTTTTAATATTAAAGAGATGATTTTACAGTTATATTTGATATTTTAAGTATCTGGATGGAAAAATATCAAAGAAACGTCGGAAAAACAAAAATGACGTCATTGTGACATCATAATTGGGTGTGGCAGGTCAAAACTGGGTGTGAGGTTTCCTTGTATGGAGGTGAACATTGTGTAAAAATTTCATGGTCCTAGCCTTACTGGTTCCAGAGATATGAAGGGGGGGTCCGAGGAGCCCCCCCCCCCAGTCACAGATTGCCAAAAAAAACCCAGTCTGAATAGGGTTAAATCAGGAAACGAAAGTTAGAATGTTGGTTGTTGACTTCGGAAAAGCTACGAAGAAGCCAAAGGAAATGGAAAAAAAAAATACAATTACAATTCCTTTCGATAAAACAATCTCAAAAGGCGTGTTAGCCGTGATTGTAAAAAAAAAAAGAATCATAAGCCAATTGTTTTTTTTTGGAGGGGGGTGGGGGGGGGGGGGAAGGCTTTTTCCACTTTTAAGTTTTTAAGTTTTTTTCAAATTTGTTACATTCATTATTAATAACACCTATCATTGCTAGAATTAACAATTTTGTGTCATGTTATCATAATGAAATAAATGCACTAAAGCTTAAGTAAGTTTAAGATTGTAATCTACTGTTTAATAAGGTTGCCATCTAGCCCTAAATTTACATTCTGTGTTATTTTTCAATGCCAAATATTTCTCAGTTCTGAATTTTACCTTGACGATTTCCTTAAACACATAAAAATTGGGTATTACACCATATTTCCTACTTATCCAAATATGTAATTTAATAAGAGTGATAAAGTAATCTAGCAGTTCTGTTCCCGTACGTAATTTACCTAGTAACACATCTTGTTATGTGAGATCCTCCCGTTTGCCAGAAATCGAAAACCAGAAGGATGCAAATTCATCCCAGAGGGCACTTAAAATAGGTGGCAAACAGTTTCTGATTCAAATCTACAAAATGTACAAGATCATTTGGGACATGTCCTATTTTAGCTATGGTTAGTAAAAGCGATATCGTTCAAAATCTTAAATTGGAAGCTCCTTACAAAGGTTTTGGACGAAGTGGATCTCACATTTAGGAAAGCTTTGGAAACAGTTGTATCGTCCAGGCCGAATTTCTCTTTCCACTTAGAAAAATCTCTTGAGACTTAAAGCTTTTTTTCAAAATAATCAATTATCATTTTCATCTGTATACCTCTTAAATATTTGGATCAAATTACCTTCTTGAATTATAAAATAGAAATGTTACCAACCTCCGATGTGCCCTGATCGGCGTTATGTTTCGATATGAAAAAGGTTTGCCTTTCAAAGAATACATTAGCTCAATTTAGAATTCTAACCTCACAGAACGCAAGCGGTGAGGTAACTAGCAATATGTTTATGACCCATGAGGTGATACTCCATTGGTGTGTCATTCCTAACCTGTGATTTTTACTGGTACCAGTAAAAATTTCATGCCATTCTAGCTTATCGTGCCAGTAAACAAGTCATCTCTTGTCTGAAGTAGTATTTTTAGTTTGTTTTGGTGTTAAAGCCTTCCGTTTTTATTCTAACATTTCTATAACATAGCTGGTTTATCTATGGCGTTTTATTTTTCAAAGGTATTTTATGCTTCTTATGCCATTGAATAAGTCATCTTTTCTCAAATGTTTATTTGTTTTATTTTCTCCGATTTTATGCCTTTTACTGAATAGAGTTTTAGTTGAATTGCTGGAATGTTGAGCTCGGTTTGCTGGGCAGGAAAAACACAACCACCAAATGGATGAATCTGGCTATGTGCCCTTCCTTGAGCACATAGCCGTTTTAATAAACTCAATAAAATTGATCAAATGACAAAATTTGATAAGGAATTGATAGTATGCCCAGCAAAGGTGGGGTCTAAAAGCGCCAGCTCAAGAAAGCCATTGGATCGGACATGGGGAGGAGGAGGGTTAAAAGTTCTAAAGGCTGCCTGGTCAAAATGTTTATTTGTTTTATTTTCTCCGATTTTGTGCTGTTAAAGCCCTTTGTTTATAGTCTGAAATTTCTATAAAATAGATAGTTTATCAATGATGTTTTTTTTTTTCTTTTTTTCTTTATGAAAGAAATTAACTGACAACATTAAACTGTGGCGGGACCATACGTGATAACATAAAATTGGAAAACAAAAGTTAGAATGAAGTTCGTTTGGCTTAGAAAAAGCTACAAATAACACAAAATAAAATAGAAGTAAAATAAAAGGGTGAAATTCGTCAATTTCAGTTCTGGTCATCTTGAACATTTTGGATCAAATTACCTACTGGAATTAAAAAAATAATAATTGTTACTAACCTCCTGATTTGTGATGTGTTTTGATACGAAAATTGTTTTCTTTTGAAAAATATAGCAACTTAGTTGTAATTTGAAGCAGTTGTAACCCAAAAAAGCTACAATTCCCATTACAGAGCTCCTTTAAGGATTGGCATATTTCGGTAATGATCGCTTTCGTTAACTAGCAAAACAAAACACGGCTACAAAAACCGACTACAGTTGCAATTGTATTGTATTATGAATCAATCAAATGATATAACTGATAAGGGTGAAAAACAAAACAACCATTTCACTAACATCTGATAGCCCCTCAATCGTGTTGTTTGATGCAAACGCCTTTTTTTTTTTCCTTTCGGGGCGTCTTATCTCCGGGAGAATAAACAGCGAAGGCAGTGTTCAACAAACTATTCGCGTGTTAATGGCTCATAAAATCACATGCATTCTATTAAATCGTGTGTCATTTCTCACCAGTGAGTTTACAGGTAACTGCATGTGAAAAAGGTTAACACATGGAGAAGCGATTTTATCAACGATTTCCACGCACGTTTTGTATTTTCTGTGAACTGATATTAGCGCCCTTCTTGTTTACAGCTTGAAATTTATTTAGTCTTTTAATGTCTGTACAATCAAGAAAAATCTTACACAACTACATCTTGTCCCAACCAGTATAGAATGGGTCCGATATTTGGTAAAGCAAACTTTTAAGTATTTCAACCTACGGCAAAAATGGCCCGTGCTTGAGGATGGGAAATGGAAGGCTATCACAGTAGGATGTGTGGCTCAGAAAAAAAAAAAATCTATGACAAATAGAATTAAACAGAGAGAACAAAATGTATAAACAATACTCATGGTCTTGCCATGACCCAACTGCATTCATCTGCATTCATAATGGCGTTTAAATTAGGGCACGATTCCATCGAATAATGTTATCAAAATTTAGCCTTTTGGTCGCCAACAAGTTAATTATGTAGGAATACGATTGATGAAGTCGTCTTTTTGTGTAAACTAAAAATATTGACTGATGTCAAAATAGTTTCCATGTTAAGTCCTATGCTATCTTTCCGCTTGTGTTATTTCAGTATGACGAGGGGGGGTATATAATACTTTGTTTTGCTATTGTTATGAGCTATTGTTTTCAGTCCCGCATCTCCCCTGTTACAAACATAGCCGCATTCCCCTCAAAAGAAAAAAGGAAAAAGCTAGCTAACTAAAAAATAATCTTTTTAAACGTAAAAAGAGGTTCTTGAAATATCATAATAAAACCGTGAATTAGTTTTGTTTCAAATCATAACTATTAATGAAATTAAAGAAACAAAGAATTAAGAGCTATCTTGGTTAATGCGGATTCTGTTAGGGGGCGGGAAACATTCTTGGGAAGCTCATTGACGAAAACACTAATAATGTACAACACAACATAGACATAAACACACACTGACCTCTGGTGTTTCCTGATCTGTGTTCCGCGTTGATATGAAGAATATAGCCTTGTCGTGTAGAACTCTACACTTGGAGAGTGCGAAAACGTGGACCAATCAGAGTAGCCAGACCAATGTATTAGTGACCCTTAAAGTGATATTCCATTAGTAGGTCATTCTTCGCTATATTTTTTAATTTGTTTGTGCTGGTACTATTACTCAACGCTTCTTTATTTTCTTTCAACTAATTTTCAAGTCCTTGCTTTTAATTGCTAGCACAATTTTTAACGTTCCTTTTTAGTACTGTTTCTGACCAATTCAGAAGACTGTGAAGGTTTTGTTCAGTTCTTTCATTCATTTCTCACCAGTGAGTTTTACAGGTACCTGCATGTGAAAACGTTTAACACACGGAGAGACGATTGTATCATTGATTTTCATGTTTTCTATTTCGTCTTTTTGCATAAGCTAAAATTACTGCCTGATATTTATTGTTTTTTCCATGTTTTAAAGTCGTACGCTATCTTTCTGCTTGTGTTATTTTAATATGACGAGAGGAATTTACAACCCTTTGTTTTGCTATTGTTATGAGCTATTGTTTTCATGCCCGCCTCTTTCCTGTTACAACCAAAGCCGCAGACAACTTTTCAGACACTTTAATGAATGGAGTTATTTAATAATGATATTCCATTAGTAGGTCATTATTCGTTAATGTTTTAATTTGTTTGTGCGAATACTCTTACTCAACGCTTCTTTGTTTTCTCTAAACTAATTTTCAAGTCCTTGCTTTTAATTTCACAATTGCTAACGTCCTTTATCAGTACTGTTTCTGAGCAATTCAAAAGACTACGAGTGTTTGACCGCCTCCTGGTTAGCTCAGTTGATAGAGCGGAGGTCGCGGAATCGAATCCCGGCCGGACCAACACCTAGGGTCTTAAAATAACCGAGGACGAAGGTGCTGCCTTTGCAAAGACATCTGCAAATGGTTAGACCTTCATGTGTCTCGAATGACCACTTAGAAATGGCGGTCCCGACTCCGATGTGGACGTAAAAGAAGCACTGAGAACGTAACAAAACTCTGGCTGTGGCCACCCTCAGTGTCATACGCTGCTCATGGGTGGGGTGGGGAAGATGAGATCAACAATGGACCGATAGCGGCTGCCTGAGGCGCCTTCATAAGCTGACGTCCGATCTCATTGCCTTAAGTGTAGGTAAAACGCCTTGGGATATGTGCGCCATATAAGTCTCTCATTATTATTATTATTATTATTATTATTATTATTATTATTATTATTATTATCTTTGTTTAACATTATGTTCTGGCTGTTGTCATTGCCGTAATTTCTTCTCATAATTATTATTATCATTATTATTATTATTATTATTATTATTATTATTATTATTATTATTATGCTATAAATATTAGCGATAAAAAATCACGACGTTTCGACCTCTCCGAGGTCATTTTCAAGTGCATGTAAAAATACAGAATTAGCATAAATATATTACAGTATAAAAACATAAGAATGTAGAGAACGCTAAAATGTGGTAAAATATGTAAATATAGGTGATAAAAATTACATAAAAACAATTAAACTAATAAATAAATATTATTAATATTTATTTATTAGTTTAATTGTTTTTATTGTTTTTATGTAATTTTTATCACCTATATTAACATATTTTACCACATTTTAGCGTTCTCTACAGTCTTATGTTTTTATACTGTAATATATTTATGCTAATTCTGTATTTTTACATCCACTTGAAAATGACCTCGGAGAGGTCGAAACGTCGTGATTTTTTATCGCTAATTTTTATAGCAAAATCTTTTACTAAAAAACTACTCATTATTATTATTATTATTATTATTATTATTATTATTATTATTATTATTAGAATATCTTTTGCAATTCTAAGATCTGCACTGATTTGTCTGAGAGGGTCACGGGCTGCAAAGAGAGCATCTTGGGACTTAAGAAGTGTAGACATAGATATAGAGACTGCCGAAGGAGCTATTAATTAGTTCATTTATTTTTAAATTATTATTTTTATGAATTCTTTTAACTAGAAAAATGAATACTTCTTGAATCACGTACACAAGAATGATATTTCATATATTTCGTATATAAATGTGTATTATATATTTCTCTTAATAAGTTTTTTTTTAAACTAGGGTTTTTAATATTTTGTAAACATTGTAAATTAATGGTTGATGATTTAATTAAGGATTAATAATTGTAAACGTAAAATTGTTTTGAGAATTTTTTTTTAAATATTATTATTATTATTATCTTTGTTTAACATTATGTTCTGGCTGTTGTCATTGCCGTAATTTCTTCTATTAGGCGGGTCATAACAAAATGACCAAGGGCTAACGGAATTATCTCTTCTTCACATTTCCAACACTTTTCTCAGTATCCTTGCAGTTCCCAACAAGGCAGTCTTTTGCACCACTCCAACATTGAATGTTATCCCTAGCTTTTCAATCCACCTATCAAATTCTTTGGTGACACTTCCAAGGGCCCCTATTACTACAGGTACAACCTCCACTTTTTTAAGTTTCCACAATCTTCCAATCTCTCTCTTCAAATCCTGGTACTTTTCTACTTTTTCCCTTTCTTTTTCTCCTACCCTTACATCAGCTGGTACAGCAATATCGATGATTAACCCCTTTCGCTCTTTCTTGTCAATTACAATTATGTCTGGTCTTCTTGCCTCTATCACGTTGTCACACTGGACATTGATATCCCACAAAACTTTAACTTCTTCATTTTCTACTACTCCTTCTGGGACATGTTCATACCACTTTTCCGTATGCTCTAACCCATTCTTCTTACACAAATCCCAATGGACTTTCTTTGCTACATTGTCGTGTCGTCTCTTATATTCTTTCTGGGCCAATTTTCCACATCCGCATACCAAATGTTGCACGCTTTCACCTTTTCTCCCACATAATCTACACAGGGGGCTTTCACTGGTCTTATCGATATAATGCTTTACATAATTTGTCCTGATGGCCTGTTCCTGTGCGGCACATAACAACGCCTTTGTCTCAATCTTCAAATCACATTTGGACAACCATTGCCAAGTTTTATCCCTGTCAACATTCTCTGGCATTTCCCTAACAAACTGTCCATACATTTTCTTTCCAGTCCAGTTTTGTTTAAGTTCTTGTGCTATCTGTTTTTTGAATTCTCCACTCCTTAAACTATCTTCCGTATTGATTGTCTCAGCTGCAGCAACTCCCCTAATGAGGTTTTCCTCAGAATTGACAACATAAAAACCCAAACTATTTTCTTCTTCTCTAACGCAATGTTCCACACTCATCAAGCCTCTACCTCCCTCTTTCCTTTTAATGTACAATCTGTCCACATCGCTCTTTGGATGTAATGCTCCGTACATTGTCATTGTTTTCCTTGATTTCCTATCCACGTTTTTCAATTCACTCTCTTTCCACTCTAGTATTTCTGCTCCGTATCTGAATACAGCCACTGCCCATGTATTTCTGTTATTTTGTTTCTCCCATTTAGTTTTGATTTCAGGATCAATCTAAGCCTTCGCTTATATTCCTTTATTGTTTTTTCCTTCGTTTCATTTTCTTTGATCTTATCCAATTCAACTATACCCAAATAAGTGTATCCTTCCTTTTCAACCTCCTTCATTACTTCATTATTTGGAAGCTTTATCCCATCACATTTAACAACTTTCCCTCTCTTCATAGTAAGAATTCCACATTTTTTCATTCCAAATTCCATCCCAATATCAGTACTAAAGATATGAACAGTTCTCACAAGTGTATCAATTTGTTCTTCACTCTTGGCAAACAGTTTCAAATCATCCATATACAACAAATGATTTAGCTTGTATTCTTTCTTTCCCCACTCATAGTATGCATTTACCTTCCTAAGTATCAACGACAATGGTATCATACACAAAACAAACAATAGTGGCGACAAACTGTCTCCCTGAAATATCCCTCTTTTCACATCCACCTCCCCAAGATCTTCACCATTAGACGTCAACAATAACTTCCATTGCTCCATACTATTGTCCAGTAAGTTTCTCACGTTCTCTGCAATTCCAAACATCTGCATACATTCCTTGATCCAACCATGCGGAATATAGTCATAGGCTTTCTTGTAATCTATCCAGGCCATACATAGATTGGTGTGCCTTTTCTTACAATCTCTCAATACAGTCTCATCGATAAGTAATTGATCCTTTGTTCCACGACTTCCCCGTTTACATCCTTTTTGTTCTTCTGGCAAGAGTTTCTCTCGTTCAACATAATTGTACATCTCTTCAGCTATCATTCCCGTTAAAAGTTTCCACATCAGTGGAAGGCATGTAATCGGACGATAGTTTTCTGCTGCATTCCCTTTTTTCGGGTCCTTCTGACAGAGTACAGTACGACCATATGTCATCCATGCCGGTACACTATCTTCTCCCATCAAGATCTTATTCATCTGAATAGCAATCCGCTCATGAAGATTGCTAAGGTTTTTAATCCAATAACCTTGAACACCATCCTTCCCTGGAGCTTTCCAGTTGGGCATCCTTCTACATTGTTTCATTATCTTCTCAGCAGTTATGATCACATTTTCTTGAAAATGTTCTTCATTCTCAAAATCATTTTTTAAATCTTTCAGCCATTCTGCCTCTCGGTTATGCTCTTTTTCAACACTCCAAATATCACTCCAAAATTGTTTACTCTCTTCCGCATTTGGCACATCATTTGGTCTTACCCCACTTCCATTGAATTCTGCATATATCTTCTTCTGATCAAAATAAAAGATTTTATTTTGTCTCAATTGTTCAATTCTCTGCTCATATCTTCTTATTTTTGCACTTTTTGCAAGCAACCTTTGTTTCAATTCTTCTATTACAGTTTTCAACCCTTTTCTTTTTACTCCATATTTTTCATGTAATTCACTCAATTTGCGTTTTTTCTTCAATCCCAATTCTCCTTTTAGTTCCCTTTCCAGAAAGTTGACTTCTTGTTTCAGCCTCTTTATATCTCCCTCAATCCTACGTTTCCATCTTGGTTCATTTTTCTTCCTATACTCTGCCTTCTTCAATCCTATCTGATCTGCAACCCACACACTTGCAGCTTTAATCAAATTATTTGTCTCTGTAATACTCTTGCTTTTCATGTACTTAATCGCTTCATTTACTCTATTTGTTTGATCCTTCAAAACTTTCCTGTCCACTTTCTTAAACATGATGCCATCGCATGTTCTTCCTTCCCTCAGTATTTCCTTTAATTGTTCAGCAATCATTCGATGTTCTTCATTCATGTCGCCTTCAATGTCACCGCTACTATCTTCTGCATCATTTATTTCTTCTTCACCTGCCCTAGCATCAATTTCCACTGTCTCTGCTTCCACTATGACATCTTGCCCTTCGTGAGGATCAACCTCGGATTCATCTTCTATTTGTCTTTTGATTGCTTCCAATTCAAGTTCTGATAACCAGCCATTCTTTCTGATTGCCCTTGCTTGGTCACACACACGTTGCTCCGTTGATTCAAACATTCCCCTCTCTCTCCATTCTTTAAACATTCTTCGTCTATATCCCCTAATAGGTTTACCTTCTTCATCAAACGGCTTACTTCTGTAAAAACATTCCATCACTACCATGTTCACTTCCTTATTCCATTTCATTCTAGCAGTATCGGGATGACGACCGGGTCCCCGCTGCTGTGCCGGGGAGCACCTGCCGGGCAAGGGGCCTTCACATGGCGTTCCAGTCCCATTCACGCCGTTATTCTCAGAACTCTGATTCAACATTTTCACTCATTTGAGGTATTAGTGACTTTTAGGTTACACAACCACCGGACTACATTTTGTCTGACCTCTAACCTTCGACTTTTCTGGCTTGGGTGGCCCTTCCAGGAGCAGTTGCTCCCGCCAGCATAGCTCTTGGGTTCTTCGAGGTGCGCAAGCCTCCCCACCACGCCAAGGTAGTAGTCCATGGGGGGATTATTATTATTATTATTATTATTATTATTATTATTATTATTATTATTATTATTATTATTATTATTATTATTATTTCATTCAGTTATTTTTTTTTATTTTATTTTTTTTTGTTTTTCCTGGCACGAGAAGATTGCGAATTGCATATTGATGAGTAGTGATAAGCAAACGCCATGAAGCGTGGGTGCGAGCTAATATAAGGATCTGATGAGCATAAGATCTAAAAGAAAGGCTAGAATTTACATGCACGCCCACTAACCTCTGAGGTGTTGTGATTTGTGTTGCGTGTTGATATAACCTTATTGTAGAATTCTACGCTTGGAGTGTGAACACGTGAAATAAACGTTGTAGTCAGAGACCAGCATGTGTGACCCTGGAAGTGATGTTCCATCAGCTTCCATTAGTAGGTCATTCTTCGCTAATGTTTTGTTTCTGCTGGTACTACTACTCAGCGGTTCTGTATTTTCTATGGAACTAATTTTCAAGTCCTTGTTTTAAATTTCACATTGCTTTAACGTCGCTTATCACTACTGTTTTCTGACCAATTCTTAAGACTGCGACTGAGCGTTTCATTTCTTTTCTTTGTTGTTTTTTTGTTTCTTTTTTTTCTTAGGCTCGATAACCAGACGCGAGAAAGCGGCGTAAATCGCGCCTATTTTTTTCTTGGCGCAAGAAAATGGCAAATTGCATACTGTAGTGCAGGGGCACCCAACGAATAATCTTTGGTAAAATGTATTCTTTTACTCAAATAAATTTAAATAAATGATATAAAAGCATTTCCAGGTGTTCTTCTAAGTTGCTGGGAAAAATATATCTGTTCCTTTTCCGCATCATAACACATAGGGAAATTCCCAGCCAGCTGGATGAAAAAATGTCTGTTTCCCAGCCAGCAATTAAAAAAATTGAATAAATGAAAAAAACGATAATAATAAGTTACCAAAAGGGGCTTAGGAACTACTGAAACATTAATGGAAGACTATTTGAAGCTTTTCGTTTATTGTTTTGTACATTTACTGCCGTCTCGAACTTAACCTGTTCGGGTATCTCTAAGTACTGCTTATTTGTTACTACGAAGCTGACCCTTTTAAGCCCCAAAGTGTCCTCTGATTTGTTTCGATCCAGTCTCTTTTCGATCTCCTCAAGTTAGCCAGCACAGTTTGTTCTTGCGACTCCTTTATCAAGTCAACCAGAGCAAAAATGGCAATTAAAAACATATGTACAGAATATTTTGCCAGCCAGCAAGAATTCCGCTGGGGATAAAATAAAGTGAGGAACAGATTCGTTGGGTGATTCCCTGGTAGTGGTAAGCTAACGCTATGGAGAGTTGGAGTGAGCATAGAATTTGAAGGGTAAAGGTACCTTTTTGAACTTTACTGATTAACTAGTTTTAAAATTGTGGCCGAAACAAAATATTTGCTCTCTTGCTCACTTTACAGGCAAAGCTATATGCGATCTATTTTGCTGGGGCCTTAAACCCTCACACACTCACAAATAAGATATCAAAATAATTATATGTTTAGGTCCTTTACTTGCTTAGTTTGTGCTAGTACCAGTTGCAAGTAGTTGCAAGGAATGACATACTAGCGGAAATTGCTTTAAGAGTCATCGCATGCATCGCTACCTGCCCAACGGAGGACATGCTCTTCTCGCTTTCATAAAATTTCTAAACTACCATAACATGATTTTCTTTCAAAGAAAATCAATGAGCTCTAAGAGCCATCTCGTAAATACGAAACAACGCAAGGTTAATTTCAGTTGTTCTTTATGTTTTGTTATAATTAAGTTTCAAGCTTGTGATAACCCCTGTCACTTTCGAAAAAAAAATATGCATTGTTTCAGCCAGCATGGAACTAAACCGTACATAAAAACCCTTGTTATCCGCAGTTAACACTTATAAGCAGGGGAGAGGAGGGCGAATTTGTTATTTAACAGCATTAAATTCGCTAGTAGACACGCGCAAAAATCCATGCTTTCGGTGCTTCACGATCATGCCTTTTGAGTTCCTGAGCCTTGGGGGGAGCACATTGTGCTCCCCTTCCTCCTCGTAAATTCAAGAACATTAAGCCTATGACAATGAAACCTAGAGGATACATAGTACGTCTCCTTTGTGGTCCACACATTGGAACGATGACGTCATATGACGTAGTTATTAGCGGAGCACTTGCCAGGCCGAAGGCCTGGCTGCGCAGCTCCATGCTCATAGAACCTGTGCCGTGATTTTTCATGGTCATGGCCAGCGGAATGTTTCGCGGGCGGCGTCTGTTACATGTGTGACTGTGTGTCCGAGCGTCGCTCAACGCTACTAGCTCGCGAGCGCGTATGACGTCGCAAAACATGCGCGAATGACGCCACACAACATCCGGGAATGCCGAATGCACGTCAGCTGTATGCGTACGACGTCATCAACATCCGGGATCTTTGAGGCTTTGTTTTTCTCGCGGCTACACAGCCGTCAGCTCGGTAAACACTTTAGTTGGATTCAGAGTTGGATTGTTGTGTTTAGCGGAGAATAAAAGTCGTTATTTCCCTGCAGTTTTTCGCGGTTTGCTACTCAAGACAGAGATACTAGTTAAGGGATACTCAGAAGCCGCTTTAATGAAAAAAGAAGAGCTTTCAGGAATAAAATCTTGCTTCGAGGAACTTCATATTATCAATGCGGTGAGATGCCTTGTTTTATTACGGTTTCAGAACCTAAGAAGCGGAGTTTTAACGAATTTCCAAGCAGTCCAGTGCTTTAAGGGTAAAATAAATCACATTTTTCGATGGGAATTTATGTTGATATCAATTTTTGATTGACTTTTCCTTTGAGTTCTCTTAAGTTTTGGAGACATGTTTATGAAACGTGTTCAAATTAAGTCGTGTTGTTATCTTGAATTTCATCGAGGACAGCTCTGTCTTGATGCGCTAGAAATAGTACTTTTTTTCTTCTTTTAAACATAAATTAATGGAGATTGAATAAAATTTTTCGAAAGAAGATTTTGTTGTCCGTTTTTATGTCTTTGTTCATTCATTACATAGATTAAAAAGCGATTTTATGTAAACAAAACAAGACTTAGATTTTCTGTCTTCACTCGCGTCGCCTTATGCAAATAAGCTTATGTTTGTGTATTTTTGCAATTTTAATTTCCAAATCAGTTTGTCGGGCAATTTTTTACAAACAAAAACACTGGCCGTGTTTTCACGAGCGATTTTTCAAGTCGCTGAGCGAGTGACAGTCGGAAATCTCGTGAAAACAGTTGCTTGTCCAACTCGCTTAAAGTTAAGCGAGTCGGCGAACTACAAAAGAATTCTCATTAAATTTAAGCCACCAAACCAGGTCGCTTAAGCTTGTCGGCAATTAAACAACAAAGAAGGGCATTGTATTGTCGTTCTTTTGTGTTCTGATTTTCTATTGTTTTAACAAAAGAAAATATATCGCGCATGGTATTAGAAAAAATGAATAAAGTTCTGTCCGTGAAAACGCATAATTTTTTAAGCTGCTTAACGCGGTCAGTAAACAAATAACCTACAGGAATGTTAAGTGAGAAAAACCGCCTCGTGAAAACACAGCCTGTATTTTATTCGGAAAGTAGTCGTACTAGTTATTCTGGAAAGAAAAAAGTTGTTTTTGTGAACTTTTGTACGGTCTAAATGTACTGTGCAGACGGTCGGGTAATACTGTTTTTGAGAATTGCTAAAATTGAAAATAGCCCGTTCTTCAATCTTAATTCTTGTGCTTCCAACCTTTCACCTTAGTTAAGTTTCACCTTAGTTAAGCTTGTTTAAAGTGCGACGCTGATAGGCTGGGCCTATCTATATATATTAGATAATTAGTGATACGGCTGCGAGGATGAAAGTCAATCATTCTGCCTGAAAATGTGTCGTTGTTGACGGAAATACGGCAAGATATAAACATGGAATAAATAGAGTACACTACAACTGTAAGGCGTGAGGCGTTTTGTAGCGACATTTCCAGTTATGTACACAGCAAGTAACTACTAGAAATACGTGTCTCGCAGAACCTCGCGAAACTCGGGGAGGGTGTACCGCCCGTGGAAACTTTGGTGGAGTCTAGATTTGCTTTTGAGGCTTTTCGCCGTTAGTCTGGGAGCTGGGGTCTCAAAACTGAGGCTTCGCGCAACCCAGATTACTGAAAAGGTTTAACGACGGATTTCAATAGTTGAAACCTCCCGTTTTTCGCAAGGTAGTTTGTGGTTTCAAATTGTGGTATATGTTATGTGTTATAGCTATGTTTTTGTGAGTCGGTAAGAGTCAACTGAGTTTAAAATGAGAAAGAGGCTGAGTGATTGCGGCTGAATATCTCCACATAATTTTCTTCAATAAGAAAACAAGTTAGCGCAGATATCTCGTGCGACTCTACGAAAGTAAATTTTAACAAAAGCAACACCACTTTTAACGAAGTCACGTGATATATACCCTCCTCATACGTGATGTGTCACAGCATCTTTGCTCATCGTCGAATAGGAGTTGATCACTGTTCGGAGTTGGAAGCTTTTGGAAAAGCTGTCGTTTAATAATAATAATAAGAAGAAGAAGAAGAAGAAGAAGAAGAAGAAGAAGAAGAAGAAGTAGAAGAATAATGATAAGAAGAATGAGAATGATAATGAGAATGAGCATGAGCATGAGAATGAGAATAAGAATGAGAATGAGAATGAGAATGAGAATGAGAATGAGAATAAGAATGAGAATAGGAATGAGAATGAGAATGAGCATGAGAATGAGAATAAGAATAAGAATGAGAATGAGAATGAGAATGAGAATGAGAATGAGAATGAGAATGAGAATGAGAATGAGAATGAGAATGAGAATGAGAATGAGAATGAGAATGAGAATACGAATAAGAATTATATGGCGCATTTCCTAAGCTCAATGCGCGGTACAATAATTTTCACATACATGAAATACGAAAAAAGAAAAAAAACACTATCAAATCATGTACGTCTAATTACAGCTTACTAAGATAAAAAAAAGTTCCTAAAAAGAAAAGTTTTCAACTTGTTTTTTTTTAAAACAGCTAATATTCTTTGCTTTCTTAATATCCTCTGGTAAAGAGTTCCTAAGTTTCGGTGCCGCAAACGAAAAAGCTCTACCATCATAGTTGTCGGTTCTGGTTTTTTATGAAGCCTCATTTTTATAAAGCCTAGCTTTCATGCTGAACAAAAAAAAAAACATAAAGCGATGGTAACCATTGTGTTAACTTTGCTTAGATTTAACTCGCTTGGTTGGTGGGTGATCGACCCCTTCTGTTTTTGGAAAGATAATTTTATTTTCTAATTCTTGGTCAATAATTTTATAATTTCAGCTTCTTACGTGAGTCAGCAGGTGCAGAGTTTTGAGAAAAACAATTGTGGCGCCTATTCAGCGATCATTTTATTTTGCTCAGCGTCGATGGCGAAAGTGTTGTTTTTCGTCTTAAAATCAAACAATTTGTTGTTCGTAAAAATGTTTGTTGAATCAATGTATAATTTATAGAACCACTGAAGAAATACACTGCCTTTTTGGTCGTTTTTGTCTTTGGATCGAGAACCCAGTCAAATGCAACGCATGCGCAGTTGACCAAAACATTGTGACTGGATATTTTAGCGACTTTCTTCGGAAATGTGCTGATTTCTATGGAACCACTCGTTAGAATTTCACGAAATTTGGCACAATAATAGTTCCGAATTCGCCGAACTCACCTGCCATCAGAAATTTGAAATCTAACAGAGGAGATTTTTACAAAACGCAAACATATCAAACCACACATACGGAAGATCCCTCTGTTAAAATTACATGAGACCAGTGTTAACATGCGAATATTTTTACGAGTTTACTGGAGACAAATGATGGACAAAATCTAACGACTAGATTTTCTGAAAATAAACGAAACCAAATATTGCAGGCTGATTTACAATCCCTAAGAGCTCAACAAAAATATCAAAATATATAGCTTGTTGCTTAATCGTATGCCTCGCCAATTTTGGGCGCCCAGACGTTTAATAGTAGTTTTAAAATGACAATGAATGACGCATATAGGTACAGTGAAACTGTGTTCAGCCACCTTCGCTCCGTGGAAGCGATGGAAGCGGAATCGGACTCGTAATCGGATTCGTAATTGGATTTGTAATCGGACTCGGACTCGGACTCGGAAGTGGAAGAGATTACAGTTAAGATCTAGTGGAAATCAAAACGAATCTAGTGGAAATCAAAACGATGCAAGCTGGAGCGGAGTCGAAAAAAGGAAACTTTCTGATCCTTCCGATTCCGTCAAGTTTCCGATTCCGATTCTATCAAGTTTTCGATTCCGATTGTGACTCCGTTTTCTGATTTACACTAGAACGTAAGGCTCCTTATATTTCCGACTCCGACGACGCTTCCTATTACGTCGCTTGTGGGAACCAGCCTTAAAGAACACAGACATATTTCATAACAACTAAATAAGTATACTTAAATTAAATGCTTTATTTATCCTGAAAAACCGATCGGCGAATTTAAAATAAAAACGCTGGTATAAACCGGTTATCAGTGTATATACAAGTCGAAAATAAAAATGGAATAAAAAAACTAACAAAAATATTTACAGTGATAAAAAACCTATAATCTACATAAAAATCGATGTAAGTAGGTATAAAAATAGAATTAACAAAACTACCTATACTGAACATTTATGTTGTGCCTTATCTAGCTCTATTCGTTTATTGTCTCATCAATAAGCTCGCACAGCTGTTCTCAAGCTACAACATGTTTACAACTAGTCTGTGAGCTCGCTAAGACTATAATTATTTAGAGTAGTAGCAATAATGAAGCGTGATGTCTTTACCGATACCTTTTGTGTCTGGTACGGAGTCTGAAAATTTGTCGCTATTACTATTACCTACTTAAAGAACTCCTCTCTCACACGCATGCCGCGGACATACTGGCACTGACCCCCGAACCTTAACAGGACAAACGGGGAGTTGGTGGGGAGATAAATGGAATTGGTTGGGAATCCGTCATTCTGGCAGTAGAAATAGAATTTGGTGTCTTTGTCATACTCGCCCTCTGAGAGCGCACCCTTGTAACTGTTCCTGGTGTTTGAATCCTCGTCATCCCAGCGCAGCCATCCTTCGGTAAGACCTGTGTGACAAAATACAATTTGCGATAATCTTGATTGGCATAAACAAGACAATATGATCTAAGAGATCATAAACTCTTCTACCATTATAATTATTTTCAATCTAATATTAGCTTGCAGCCATGCCGTGAAAGTTATTTGCATGGATCTACAAAGATCGTTATTAGCGAAGGGAAATCGCGTCTTAAATGACGTCATCGGCTCCTAACGCCATACAAACTGACCAATCAGTTATTGGCCTGAAAATAACCACGCTACCCCACACAGTGTGACACCGAACTAATAATATATTTAAAATTATTTCATTGGAAGAGGCCCATGCATGATTGATCTGTTCTCATAGATTAGTTTCTCTTGGCATAAATTGGCATAATTTGGCATAAATTAATATTTTACTGGCACGGAGCAGAGAACGGTCAAGCCCAAACCATACCGTCCAGAAGGACGTCGGACACCTTACTGAGACTTACATAACGGAGTAACTGGTTAGCTTCGAGGTTGGGGGTAGCAGTTTATATAGTTAAATTTAGGATCAAACAACCTGAGAAGCTAGGTGGTACAATGGTACGGTAGGCTATGTAAGCCTAAGCCTAGCTGAGGTCACAGGTTCAATCCTGAGTGGGGATTTTAGATTTACTTTTTTACATTACAGTGTCGACATTACGTTATGTAAGTCTCATTAAGGTGTCCGACGTCCATTTGGGCACAACCCAGAGAACAGGGTAGCAGTAAAGTGCGCGGGCGCTCACGGTTGGTGTGTTTGAAAAAAAGAGTCCGTTGACAGATTCGTGTCATTCTACGATCAGCCTCGCCGCGTCATTTTCTAACCGAGGAAGTTAATTTTGTCTGTAAAGTTAAGTTGCGCCTTAGGTTTAGGCGCAATTTTAGTCGTTTAACTTTATTAGTTAAGACACCGCAAAACCCTTAAGGTAGCACCACTGCATAGGTCGGAGATACACACTGCCCTCGTAGTTGATATTTTGGGGTGTACGTGTTTGACTCCATAAGTGCGTTTAGATTTATGATATACTGTCATCCTTTGTGACCATTCAAATGAAAGCTATTGCGCAATACGTTTCTGTTGTACTGTTGTACCTAGTCGATTTTGCCAGCATATAAATGAAATATTCCATGGAAGTTGAAGAAGGTTTTCCCCATCTCTAGTCGTCGAATTTTTTTAGATGCAAACTTTTGAAGCCGATAAAACGTCCAACGCCAGCGGAGCTCACTAATTTAATATGCCCGATGCAAATCAGATTTACAAGCGAAGACACAAATTCTAAGGTAAAAATCGACGGATAAAATTAACTTTCTGAATTCCTCTCCTGTATCCATCTTCTTCGATTAAGCATCCTTTCTCTTTCTCGTCAGCTCTTCGAATAAAATTTATCTCCATTGAACTTGCGGGAATCTCTCATCGCGCTAAAAACTCGCTTCGTGTTAACCCCGCCTCCCACCGAGATGATTGACGGAACAGAAAAAGCAGAAAAAGCAGAAAATTCTTCGAAGTTTGCATTTTGCGCATCGCGATACAACGAATTTGGCTATAAAAACAAAGATGACCAAATCTTACGTACACAGTGGTGTGCAAAACAGTATTATTTTGAACTTTATTACTATATTTATGTCATGTATTGTTAACAGAGAGATGAAGATGAAGTGAGGTTTTTCTTCGATATATAACAACAGGGGGAGGAGGGAGGGGGGGGGGGGGGGGATCTCAATGGGATCGCCGCACTCAGCCCTATGTCACTTTGCGATTTTATTTCGGCGAGCTCTTCGAAGTCTCTTCGGCACCGGAGCTTGAGATTCAGTTTTTAAGTAACCTTTGTCCATGTATTCTTGCGTGTCAGGAAAACTTAGGTTCCAGAATCCGGGAGGGGTAGAGGGGGGAGGTGAGAACCTGGCTCGATGGCGAGAGCAGTGCTTCAATCGCTTCTTGAGTTCCTCATCAGGAAGGTTAAGACCTTGGTAGTACTGAAAAAGAAAAGGAAAGGGAGTTACGCCTGGAAAACAAACAAACAAATTTTAATATGTTAATGAAAATGGTCAAAACTGCAATGAATAAGGACCGCGAACGAAAATGCGGGGGGGGGGGGGGATGAGGGGGGGGGGGGAGGAGGGATGGGGGAGGGGGGAAGGGGGGAGGGGGGGAGGGGGGGGGGAGGGGGGGAGGGGGGGGAGAGGGAGGGTATAAGTAATCTCCAGTCCAAAATACCTCTTGACAATCACGGCATTTGTAGCCGTTTAGCTTGGCTCTCTCGTCTTTTTTCCGCACAACTTCCACGTATTTGTATCCGGGGTTAGTGTTACAATTTTTGTTTGATGACACATTTTCTTTTTGACTGTTTTCCAGGGAAGGTGCTTTTTCTTTCTCTTCATCGTGAAAGTCTAAAAAACAGAAGAAAAACACAAACAAACAAACAAAACAAAGAAACAAGAAAAGTCACTTGAGGATTTAAATAACTGAGATTAACGACAGTTGATTTTAAGTCAACGGTTCCAGCTATTGCCGGGCAATTCTAAGTTATCCTCTTAAGAAATAACAATGAAATATTTGTTGTAGGTTGAAATGAAATTCAGGTTAAAATGATTTCAACCCAGTTTGATTTTGAATTTCTTTTGTCTTTGATTCATTATCATCAAAGCGGGCGGCACGGTGGTCTAGTGGTTAGCGCGTCGGACTTTCAACCTGAAGGTCGGTGGTTCGAGCCTGGTCTCTTCCGTCGTGTTGTTTCCTTAGACAAGAAACTTTACTCCACACTGTCTCTCTCCACCCAAGTGTATAAATGGGCACCGGCGACAAAATGCTGGGGGTAACCCTGCGATGGACTAGCATCCCATCCAGGGGGGAGTAGCAATATTCCTAGTTGCTTCATGCTACGGAAACCGGGTTAAGCTCCGGCCGTGTGGGCCATCGTGGCCCGAGTGCGACTTTACCTTTTAATCAGAAACAAAGGTAATTCAAAATCAAACTAGATTGAAATCATTTTAACTTGAATTTCATTTCAACCTACAACATATTCACATCAGTATACAGAAGAAAACTTTACTATTAAAATATGTAAAAGATAAGCTCTATTCAGCACAGAAATGATGCACGGATATTTGTACATTTCAATTTTGAGTAAAAGATGGCTACAATGTAGCTAATGTCTTGTGACAACTATGCAAACATTTTTTTTTTCCTTTTTTCCGTTCTTTCTTTTTCTCTCCAAATCAAGGCTTATATGTGGTGGATTCAGAGTTGTTCCTGCCTAATCATTTTACCTGGTGAGCGTTGATCATCCATATTGTCAAACAGGTCAGCAGACTGATCCATGGCACTATTGTTAAGCCCTGTTATGTCACCGCTACTACTTAGAGGGGTACTACAAGACTTCCTTACGGTGACGCGAGAGGGGAGTTCCATTAAAGGGACCACTTCTGGTGTTTTGGGAGGTGGCGCTACGGGGACTTTAAACACAGTTGGCTCCTCCTAGGGGTAAATTGAAAGGCAAATGCAGGCAAAACTGGAATAATTTCACCTCCACAATCCCCCCTCTTTTCCCCTAAACAAATCCTGGGGTCCCACCCCCGTTCCCCCTACACTTATTCTGGGGTTCCACTTCCCATTCCTCCTAAACATTTCCTGAGGTCTCACCCCTCTTCTTTCCCCCTTCATGTATTCTGGCGTTCCACTTCACATTCCCGCTAAACATCTCCTGGGGTTCCACCCCCCTTTTCCCCTCCACTTATTATAGGGTTCCATCCCCCATTCCCCCTAAACATCTCCTGGGGTTCCACCCCTCCCCCCGCCCCATTCCCCCAACACTTCTCTCGGGTTCCACCCCAATTCCCTTACATTTCTCCCTGTTATCCAATACTTCTTC
The DNA here is from genome assembly GCA_022457155.1 of Cladopsammia gracilis. Taxonomy (NCBI): domain Eukaryota; kingdom Metazoa; phylum Cnidaria; class Anthozoa; order Scleractinia; family Dendrophylliidae; genus Cladopsammia; species Cladopsammia gracilis. The sequence continues at coordinate 2,090,011 of JAJGOT010000011.1, read as the reverse complement.
TGAGTTCCCACCATGGGTTTTCCCCCTAAACTTCCCCTGGGGTTCTACCCGTTTTTCCTCTGCACTTTTCTCGGGGCCCCACCCCTCCGAACCCTTAAATTTTTTCTCTTGTATTTGTCACCACTCTATCTCCCTTTACTTTTCAATAGGTTCCCAACACTAGTTCCCAGCTATTCTAGCCTGTGTGGCAGGTGTAAATGGAGAGGGGGTGGGGGCGAGAAACAGGACAGGGGAGAAGGGAAAGAATGCCTGTAAGAACCAACCTATTTGCATTACACCCACCAATTTCCTGGTGGTCAAATAATGTCAACTGTCAAAACGATTACCAATCAGAAATTGGAGTGTGCTTTTATACATGGCTGACTTCACATGGGAATGTACTGTGTTTAATGCCCAGCATGAATTAGCCAATCAGAATTATGTGGTCACCAGCATCCACAGAAATAAACAAATGGGGGTCTTTATTGCAGGTACCTTTTCTCTCTTTCCCCAGTTCCCTTTTCTCTGACACCTATACTTATCCCTGGCTTCCACCCCTGTCCCCTGCATTTTCTTTGGGTTCCCACCCCTTGTAGGTTTGCACTCATCCTGGATATATATGCTCCCCGCCCCCCCCCCCCCCCCCCCCCCCCACATCCCCCAAGAGTTCAAAACAGTACCCTAAATTTCAGACTTACTTGAGTACTTTCACTGAACCATGTGAAGTCATTGTTTTCATCCGAACCTTCCCGTTTCCTCTTGCCAACACTGACATCTTTTCCACCTATGGTTGCTTTTCCCTTCAAAAGCTTGTTATCCAATGTTGTTTGTTTTGTCACTTTTTCTGTATGTTTATTAATATTTTCATCTCTTTTTACACTAGTCTTTTCAGCGATTTTTGTATTTATGAATACTGTGTCATTGAAGTCCTTGAATGCATTTTGTTCTGATTTAAAGTCAGTTTTGGATTGCACTTCTTCATTTCTCATGCCATGAGGTAGTAGCGACACTGAACAATCTGCTGTTAGATTCAAGTCTTGTTGTAGTGACTGTGTTCGGCTTGGAATGGTTGGTGACTGGGGCTGAGTGTATGACAGGTCAACAGGGTACTGTGAATCCGATTTTGGCAAATGAGTCAATCGAATCTTAGCAGCTGTTAGAAGCTTCACAGAGTCATCAGAGGGTGATTTGCCAGTAGCACCACTCAGAATACCAATGCTAACACCATTGCCATCATCATCATTATCATAGCCAAACATAGGTGAATTGGCTGCAGCCAGAGGGGTACTTGCAGCAGAAGGAGCTCCTATAGTGCAATGCAAACCATCATAAACTTCTTCTGAATAAACATCCTCAGTATCTGGCACCAAAATCTCTGGATGGACCGACACTTCATCAGCGGCAGACACCTTGTCATTCTCGTGCTGAAGGGAATAGTGCACTTCCTCAGTCTCAGGCACTAGAATCTCTTGATGCACAGACAGTTTATCAGAGACAGACACCTTTCCACTTTTGCCCTTCACAGGAACCTGATTCTGGTAAAGTTTTGTACTTTCATTGGGGTCAGAAAACAAATTATCGTCAAAACTGTTGTCGCTGTTATTGGCTTGGCAGACTTGCATGTGATCTGTATAAGAATATTTCTCTTTCTTCTCCGCACTTGATCTAGCATTTGACACTATGTTGTACCGAACCTTCTTTTTGCTCTTGAGTGTGGTTAGGTTTCTATGTTTCATAGTGATTTCACTTTCTTTCAGAGAAATACAGTTTTTAGGGATATCTTTCCTGCAATAAATAATAATATAATCATTATAATATACTTATATAATTTCTCACAATAAAAAGAAAATATTTACATTCCACACCCTTTGGCCTAAACTTAACATTTTAATTTTTTTACTGACAGAATTTAAAATTATTCTATGACAGCATGATGGATTCTTGTTCCACATAAATGTACTTCCCCAGTAGATTTTTGGTAAACTTATGTTTTGTTTTTGCTTTGTTTTCAGGCCAAACAAAAAATTCTGCACAATGAGATCTTGAGTAATAATATAAAAAGCGTTGGGGGCACTGTCAGGACCAGTAGAAGTGTCTCCTTTATAGAGGTCACAATTAGAAATATTATGTATGAGCCTTTTGCTGGTGGGACCAGGAGAAGTGTCCCATTAATAGAGGTGATAATAAGAAATGGGACCAGGAGAAGTGTCCCCTTAATTGGGTGATAATTCCAAAGATTATGTGAGCGTTTTGTTGGCCGGGACCGGGAGAATTGTCCTCTTAATTGAGGGGATGATTACAAAGATTATATGAGGGTTTTGCCGGCTGGAATCAGGAGAAGTGTCCACTTAATTGAGGTGATAATTACAAAGATTACATCTATATGAGCCTTTTGCCAGCTGGGACCAGGAGAAGTGTCCCCTTAATTGAGGTGATAATTACAAAGATTATATGAGCGTTCCGCTGACCATAACCAGGAGAAGACAAGTCAGTGTCCCCTTAATGGAGGTGATAATTACAAAGATTATATGAGCCATTTGCTGTCCAGGACCAGGAGAACTGCCCCCTTAATTGAGTTGATAATTACAAAGATTATATGAGCATTTTGCCAGCTGGGACCAGAAGAAGTGTCCTCTTAATGGAGGTGTCCTTAAATAGATGTTCCACTGTGTACTACAGTACTGTAGGTTACTTACATCTGCTCATCAATATCTCTATTGACAAACTTTTCAAGAATGTGAGGAGGAAAGGTCCCATAATCTTTCATTGCTGTGAAGAAAAAAATATTTACACTCTGAAAATGTGGTTAAATAAAGGTTCTATTCTATTCTCATCACACTAAAAACATAGGCTGTCACAAAGGAATAATTAGTACATGTATGTGTACACACTGTCAGTCAGTTTAACTACTTGCTACAGCAGCATTAATTTTACAATATTAAGGGCTGGACATGTAAGCTGGTTAAATGAATATAATGTGACATACATACATTTGTACAATGTACACGTACATTGTACGGCAAAAGTTGCAGTACCTTTGAATCTACGCTCGCTTGTGTGACGAAATAGGTCCCACCAGCTATCCTTACTGCGTGACTCTTCAGTTTTCCTGCGAGTAAAATTAACGTAAACAGTCACTAAATAAATCTAAATAAAATAAAATAATATAATTCACAACAGTTTCCCATCACTGTGAAATCAATGTAAATGTGAAAAAAAAAAAATAGTAAGATTAACTTAAAATACAGATTGAATGGAAACTATCAGGAAATAAATAAATGTTAACAAGTATAAAGATAATATAGGGTCAGTCTCTCAAAGCAAGTGTCTTCTGGTGCTCAATGACAAAAAAAATAAAAAGGTGACTGAAGGTGACCGTGAAACAATAATGGGCAACAAAAGCAGGGTTGTCAAAAAGCACTGGTGGCCAGCGATATCACTGGCTACTTTCATAGTTTCGCCGGCTACAATTCGCGGCCATGAAGCCACTGAAAATCGTTTTGACAACCCTGCAAAAGAGGGATTTTTTAACTGCTTTTCTAAGTAGGCACCTTTTCTAAGGAATGTTCCCCAATGAGCCACAGGGCCCACACTGCAGGGAGCTAATCCATTTTCTGAAGCATGAAGCAACTAGGAGTATTAACATTCCTTTCAGGACACAGTTCAATTATGTCTTGGACATTTAATACAGTGTAGCTTGGGTGTTTGGTGACAAAATTTGTCAACAAATGGTTTATGGTTTCCTGTTCATTATCCAACAATGGATGGATGATGTTTTAGATATACAACCATGTTCTGCCTCACCTTTTAAGTTTTTCATCCTTGTATGCAAGTTCTTTTTGTAATCTTGATACAGATTTTTTAAGACTGGAAAAACAAGAATAATTTATTATCCCTTTAACTCCCAAGAGTGCCAGAGAACCAAAATTAATTTAAAAAAAAAATCCCAAATTTCATTTTGTACATAAAAAATATTGAAAAAATAATGGTACCATGAAAAATTACTGCTAAAGAGGTTTCTTTTGAATGATCACATCATAGGATTTTCTCGACAGACTCAAAAGTTAGAACTTAACACTACATGTCTCCATAGCTGACTCTGAGACTTGAAAGGGTTACATGTATGGAGCCAGTCAAAGCACGATAACAAGGGATTTCAGAAATCAAAGGGGAAAAAAGCAGTTCTTTTAACCTTTAAGCCTAAAAGAGATTGGAGGAACATACCAGGATAAGGGATGAGTGAAGGTTTATATCATACTATATATATTTTTTAATTGGAGAAGGGGGGGGGGGGGGGTAATATTATTGCACAAAAAAATATCACTGCTAGTGAACAGAAAAAACTTCAAATGTAGTGCAAATACCTGGCATTTTCATTTTGAAGCTGATTGGTCAGGTCTTTTGCTACATTGTTTTCTTTTTCCAAACACTGAATCTTGTTATGAGCCTCACTACACCTCTCTTCAAGATCTGAGAGGTACAACATACATATAATTAATTAGTATAAATCTACTAGCATGCTATCACGAATGCTGTTCTCTTATTGGCTACGCTATATACTCATCATCTATTCTGTTGCAGAAAGTGAGTAGAGTGAGTATAGCCTTAAATGGCGGCCGCTTCTTCGCGCTTTCAAATTCGAAGTGTCTGTGAAGAGTACTAAAACAATTAGATTATTCGTTCTTGATTTCTATCGCGTGATCGTTGATTCGGGCTCATAATCCAATTGTTAAAGAGAAAGGAGATGCTGGTCGTACAACTTGTGCTCCTAATAAGAGACCACCGCGACTGTAGTTAATAGAGAAATACTATCTTTTACCTTATTAACAGTTCAGCTTTTGTAAAGTTATGTTTACTTACAAGATTTTAGTAACATGACAATTTACTTTTCTGTGTTAGTGTAAGTTAAGTTAATTAAGCTTATGTAACCTATTTTTGTACTCATGAATGTTGTGCCCATCAATCAACGCACATGCACTAAGAGTTTTACGTTGTGTCGTGGCTTACCTCGAAAATCACTTTTTATACTCTCCTTTAACTCTTCTAGTAGTCGATATGTTCCCATTAGTAGCTCTAGAAGCTAGAATCCGCTTTCGTTCCATCTGAAGAGTCGAACATAACTCAATCTTTGTTGATGTTGGAAGCGACACGGCGGAAAAACCGCTGATTGGCTGATTGTTATGACGTAATTACCAAGTAATGCGCCTGCGCTAATCGTAAACTGAAAATTCAAAATGGCGGATGACCACGAGGTTCGAGAATAGAGAAAACACAATAATATTTGATCTCGGGAATATTTCAAGTTACCTTCAATCTTTCTTAGGTTTTGACTAAAACTAATAGATTTATCACTGGCGTTTTCATTTTACATGGCTCGTAAAATAACAGTTTTTAGCCATAGTATGCAGTGGAACGAACGCGAAGGAAGGCTGTTGCCCTCCGTGTTTTGGTGGTTCTGTTCACCTTCCACATTTCATCCTCCGGCCATTGACAAATGGGATAGTTGCGAGATTTAGATACAAGGAAAGTTTTTAGGCGGATGGTTCATCTTTCCTGTGTATCCTGGTTAAGGACGAGAAACGCGCGACCGCCTGTCGCTGAATTTTTTCGACTTGTTCCTTGTACGTTTTGTCATCGATGTTGTCGTCACTGAAGTCTTCTTCATCTGTTTCTTCTTTGGTGGTGTCTTCATCGTCGTCTTCATCATCATCATTACTAAGATTATCCGCGCCTCCTGCCAGATATCTAAGTTTGGAAATCAACAAGACATCGAATTGTCACAGGTAGGCTTACATTTTTTGAAACGATTTTACGCAGTTATTGTTGTCAGTCATCGTTTCTGTTTAAAATAGAACTTCAAACAATCGGATGGAGGTTGGTAATAAATATTTAAGATGGAATCCGCCAGGACTTTGAGTATTTAGTAGACAAAAGTACGATCCAAAATTATTTACACCTTATTGCAAACTTTTGTGTGACGTATTATCAAAAGAAATCTTCTCTAACAACACCAAACATCGAAAACAAATTTCGAAGTTCCACTGAATTCCACTGAATCGCTTTATAAACGGTATCCGGTCACCTCGCCACCAGGGAGTTTCGCCACCAACGAACTCGCCACTAAGAAAAAAGTCACCTCGCCACCATGCTTTAACACTGAACAACAAATAGAAGAATCGAATCATGTCCTTATATAATTTGCAACATAATAGATGAGTTTTCACAACTTGCACAGCCATCTATGTCAAAGACAAACAAAGAACCAAACAAAGAAGTTCTTACTGCTCGCGAAACAAGCGCGAAGAAAAAATAAATTAAACAGTCTACGCGTGTATCCACGGATCCACGATCGTGACGTGAAGGCACAACGATTCCGGCACAAAATATTAAATAAAGGCATTCTTCGTATTCTAATCAAAGGCGGCGACTACCTTGGTGGCGAGGTGACTTTTCTCTTGGTGGCGACTTCGTTGGTGGCGAAACTCCCTGGTGGCGAGGTGACCGTAAACCTTATAAATGATTTTACAAAATCACATGAGATTGTGCCTATAGCTTGTGAGCTTTGAAATTCATTTTCTCAGGCTCTGATAAGAAATTGTTATTGGGGTTATCACGGATAGTTACTTACATCTTTGCTAAATAATTTTAGCCTTAAAAGGATGTAAAAAACGCAATAGAATTTAAATTATTCTGGCACTCGATTTTTGTCCAATTTAAATTAATAGTACTTTGATTCCTGATGGCACTTTTCTTAGGAAAGTACATGTGCATCAATATGTCAATAATACACTTATACATCAAATAGTAGGTCAATTATATTACATGTATACAGCACTGTATCTTACCGGTTTAACGTGGTCGCAAGTACTTGCATGTGTTGCTGCAATGGTCCATAACAAACAGGACATTTCACTGCGTGATCCATTGCATAGTTGTGTTCAACATAATGTTCAGACTCCTGCAACAAACATCCTTTGTGGAATGTGTGGCCACATGTGAGACGAACAACTGTGTGATTGTAGTCATCACTGAATGGGCATGTGCTAAGGTCACATGCTAGCATGGGATCTGGCTCTTTCCCCAGAAACAAATAGCCCAGGGGAAGGCATCGTTGATCCATTGTTGTGTCAAGCGCAGGTAAATAATATGACTTCAAAACAAAAACAAAACAACAAAAAAAATAAGTTGTCTAGATATTATGTTACCTTTATGGCCCTGCATATTTCCCTAAGTGTATGCCATTCGCTGAGTGTGCTGTGAATTACTTTTATTTAAGTATCATGTACACTGAATGGGCAGGTAGAGTAAACCTAAAGACTCTAGGAGCCAGTATACATGTAGTTACTAACCTGAAATTTCTTCCTTCCTCTAGGAATCTTGTTAGTCTGACCCTGTGTGGCCCAGACTTCACAAAACAATTCAATGAAGAATTCTGCAGCAGCAAAAACCAGTTCAGCCATATGCTTGGTACCTCGGCCTCTTGCATATTCAGGAAGAAACCACTCCAAAAAGTCATCATTGAACCTCCTGCCACTCAAAGCATGTGCCATTGTTTGGATCTCAGCAGGAACTGCCCATACAGGAACATTTCTAGGAAATTAACAAAGGGTAAAATAATCTCTACAAAAGTGTTTATTGCAATAAATAAGATTTGAATGATGGCATTTGTATGACACAGTGATATATGATTTGAATGAAATTGTTAAAGGGCCTACCACTGGATGTTTATTATCCTCTATGGCTTTAAATTTGTTTGTAAATGTAATTATACAGGTAATTTTCATGTTTTAACAAACCTTCTTAAAACGGAATGAAATATTTCAACCTTCTTTTCGGTGAATGCATTTAGAAACAGCTTGATGTTTTCCACCAGGTCTTTGTTTTCTGCTGCATGATACAGGATGTCAGACAGCTGGCAAAGAGTAGCCTTGTCATAGTTTTTTCTTTTAAAAGTTACAAATGTCAAAGCCATGCGAAATGTGGCACGGAGCCACTCACTGTAATCTCCACCTCTAAAAATAGTACAATAAAAGAAAAAGACCAAGGGCAACACTTCATCAAACAGGTGTAGAAGGGAAAGGTACTGTGTGTCCTTGCATGTTGGTCCAAACTGTTGGAGGACAGCATCACGTATGATGGTCCAACCACCAAATGCTGTGGTTGTAAGTGTACTAATGCGATGAGGTTTTGGTTTTTTTGGCATCACCTACAGTGTACAATAATTTTCAATCAGTGGATCAGGATATCATTTATGCATCACTCTTCTTGAATTTTATAATATAATTAACATATTTTTTTTAGCTAGGGCCTCAATCAGCTTATGATTTGGTGTCAAAATAACATATTTGATTACACCGAGTGACTGATTGTTCAATAAATTCTTTTTTATACTTAGGAGTCAACATACAATGTAATTTACCATGCACATATAAAAATTATATACTTACAGTGATGTACAACACTGTATTTGTTTATTTTTACTTTACTATTTGTTAACATTTGGTTATAATTACCTTGTTTCTTCCAAATAGCTTCTTGTAAAGCTTTGCAAAAAGCGGTCTGAACAATAACACAGTGGATTCCTGAGCATTTAGGGAAACATGAAATGGGCCTTGCCATGGAATCAAAGAAGGTATTGTACTTCTTGGTTCTGCCACTGGGTCCCACTTAATGTACCATAAAGTCAAAGAAAAAATGTTAATATGTTGGAGTAGGAATTGGAGTAATATTGTGGATTGAATAATAACAAGAAAACAAACAATGGCAGTCTAGTTAAGTTTGTTATACATGTAATACAGTAAAAACCCATGAGTAAGAACCGCTATTTAAGGAACCAGTTAGGCTAAAATTTGCATGTTAAACCAGTGATTTTTTTTTCTTCAGAAAAAAAGAACCTGTTCAGAACCTAATTAGCTTAAAATTCTGTTATATATCTTTTATGTAAGAACCTGTTTAGTCTAACCTGGAAAAATGGTGGCCTTTACTGTATCACACTTCAATATACATTGCTACTTTTTGTATCATACTTGTAGTCTCACGTTGGCAATCAAACCTCAACAATCTAGTGGCCGGTCTTGGCCAAATATTTTAAGTCACCACTGATAATCATGCAACTACAGAATTACAGTATATTGACATGTAACATTATAAACAAACCTCTGCAATAATCTTCTTGTTATATTTCCAGGTGGGGAAGTCGCCACTCAATACGACAACAAAATTCTGCAAGTACTCCTCTAGTGTGGGAGCCTCCCTTAGAAGGTGTGTGAGTGCCTCTCGGTAGTTGTGGACACTTTTGAGGGTTTGTTCAAACTCACCAATGAGCCACGTTGTCCTCAGGAGTTCTAACTCCTGTCTGTCTTCATCTGAATACACTCTGAAAAGAGGGATTGATGTACTTATTTATTTTATTTATTTAATGAAATGCTTATCAGTCTCTTATTCTTTAATGTGTTGATTTATTAAGCATTTTTATATGGCTGCAATAGTATGCACACTCTGATTGCCCACAGGCATTACAGATTTTTCCCACCACGGTTTGTTGTTTACAAAACCTAGCAACTTAGTGAGTGACTTTTGTTCAAAGAAACCTTGTTAAAAAAGCAGGAAATTGAACAAAACACATATCTTCTATGAGTTCTGAAAGATATTTCTTTTCTGAATTTTATTATCCTGACGAAATTGTGATGGCATCTGAAGGCAGTGCAGATGTTTTCTCTGTTTCGCGCACTTTGCCTATCTGAAGCCAACTCAGAGTAATTATTAAACATAAAATTATTTTGAGAGACAAATTTATAAGAGTTGTTTTTCTTGCTTTTTTTTTCTGTTTTTTACCTCAGGTTTTCACAACTTTGCTGTGCATTTGTCATGTCCAAAGTTCTGTGTCCCACTGGCAAGGAACTTAAATAGCTTGAAGAAAAGAACTGATTTAAAGCATTAGAAAAGTGTTGCAGTATGGATGTTACATCAATGCCACCCCTACACTGTCTTACTGTGCCATTCTTCATGGTTACTGGAACAGTGCGATGAAGCTTGCTGGTGTTCTGAGGTTTTGGCACTGCTGGAATTTGGTCTTGCACATCCAGTAAGCCTGTGCACATGTGCCAAGCAGTACTGGTGGTACTGGTTGTAGGCCGGCCGATTGTATGAATGAAATGAATATCATCCTCAATGAGGAGCATAAACTGCTTTTTCTAAAAAAGGAATGAAAGCCAAGTAATTTGTGAATGTATATCATTGTCTCCTTGAACTGTTAGGTCATTTTGTTTTTGGACCTGGTAGAACTGAAGTTTCACATCCAGCACGTGGAAGAAAACATGTAGTGTTAAACTTCAGCAGTATTCTGTGCAAAGTCAAAATGGCTAGCAGCTGTATGTACAATAAGGAATATCACTACATCTACAAGTACTTTGGCTAAGTTGGATGGTTTAATATATGTTTGACTGTGTATGGGAGGAATTTTTCTAAAACCTGTCCATTTTTTACCTTCATTTTTTTTTTTTTGAGAAGATTAACCAAAAATTTAAAGATACTGTAAAGAAAATTTCAGTAATCCATTATCCTCATTGCCAATGCTATGATGAGTTGGGGAACTGGCATAAATATGCTAAACGGTGTAGCTAAGTAAGATTTGCTGGAGTCAAAGCCTACATGTAAGTTTTATTCTGGCACAAAAAAAAATTAAACTTAATTATCTTCCTTACAGCTGTGGCTTCCATTATTCTCTTTGAAACTTCCTTTTTGTTTGCTTCTGCTAATGCCTTTTCATGATTCCTTACAGTTTTTGGGTGGCAACTGTAGCCAAGGATCATTCCAGACATCAATGCACTGTAGCTTGCACCACTCATCTTCAGGTTTAGACCATTTGCTTTTTGAATGGGGCAAATTTTCTAGTAAAAAAAATGTGGTTCATTTAAAAATTACATTCTTCTTGGGAAAAGTACCAGTTGTAGATTCTTACAGTTAAAACAACAATGAGTGGTGATTTGCAATGTTAGCCTCTCCTACTGTTATGATAATTTGCGGATTAAAACCACTAAAGTATACCACTATAGTTATATTACGAAAATTTGAACATACAAACAAAACCACTTTACTATATCACCAGTTCACGAAGTCAATATTGAAATATTTTATTGCTAGGAAAATACCTGATTGCGATAAAAACACAGACTGTGTAGAATAGCAACAGTCCTTATTTTTTGCAGCTCCAACCTTTTTACTGAAGGTGCTTCCTTTGAGTCATTGACAATTGCTGTGTACACTTGCTTGAATAAACCCGGAGCGTGACTTTCACAAAACTCTTCCATGTCAGTGGGGTTGTACATATGTTTGCCACCCATTGTGTAATGATGTGTCAGTGCCTTGTGGAAACTGTGCACTGACTCACTGAATGATGATTGACCTAAAAGTTATTGTTAATTTTATTTACAGAATCTACAGGGTGTATTTAAAGTAATTGTTCTCTCCATGTTTATTTTCATTTCAAAATATTATTATTTATTTAGTTGAAATAACAGTATCTTTCCCTCTTAAAACCTGTGTAAAAAAATTCCCTGTGAGCTTAGGGGGAATATTAGCGAAGTAAAATGTCATAAAAAAAAAAACAGGATGATTCTGTCAAAATCCAATCATGAGGTCTGCTTTCCTTAAGATCTGTATGTTGTTAAAAATCTCTGTCAATTTGTACTAGTACAGCATTTAGGCTTTTTATGCCTTGGGTAAAAATACATAGTTCACAGTGTGAATTCGACTGAAGGCAATCATGTTATATTCTGGTACCTCTGACTTTCTCTAAAAGACTGTCAATCTCAGCCTTGGCCTCTTCAAGATGTTTCTGTTTGTCCTTGTTTTGTTGTTCCATATCTGCAAATGTTAATGTTATCCTTGCTAAAAATAGCTATAGACTATATTTAGACTTCTTCAGATGACCGGTCAAATTTTAGCATTTAAAGTAGTTGTGAGGTGCATTTGAATTTATCAACAGTACAATTAAGTGGGTCTCAACTGAAACAAAATGTTTCATGAAAAAGCTGCCTTGAAAAACCCTTTAAATGTTATGGAAACCCATTTAAAATTTTAATAATTTTTACAAACCCATTAAAATTCTACACACCTTTAATTTGGTCCTTCAGATTTGAGTTTTCAATACCTAACTTTTTGGACCTTTCCTTTAAGCGTTCATTCTCATGCTCCAGCCTCTCGAGCTGCTTAATTAGTTCACACCATTTTGGGGGATCCCTTGGCGAGACCTTCACATCTCCGGTGTCTTCCCTTGGACTGTTTGAATGTCGACGCTATTACAAAAAAAATATTTTTTCGACTTTTGCTCTCTTGCAAAATAATAATAAAAAAACAAATGTGCAGAGTGGCTCACCTTTCTGGGAGAAATATAATTTTTGTTTTCAATGATACGAGCATCTTTGTCGGCCTGCATTAAATGGGTTTGACAAATTCTGCCCGACGGCATCTTGCCCCGACTGAACAATCCCTCGAACACTGTAATAAGACGCTGTGGACAAGCGGTAAGTTTGCCAGAGCACTTGTCATTGAAGGAGCGTGTCGGGAAACAGCAGACACTTAGGTGTTTTTGTTTTTCCTCTTCGTAATGCCGCACACAGAGGCTCACAAGTTCTTGAAATCCACAGTTTAAAGACTCTATTTTAGTCAAACAGGATATTTTCCCCCAACAATCTATATTTTGAGGACTTGCTAAAACATTTTCCTTGCTCCGTAAAACTCTAGGTGCTTTAGCACAAAACATTATCTTAAAAAAACGTCAACACAACTGCCATGTTTTTGTTGTAGTTTAGCCGGTTTGCTGTCAAGTCACCAGCCTAATTGATATTGACATCGTATTGGCGGCGTCCCGACGAAAAAGGCGGGAAATCGTCTCCGCATTCGCGACACAACTAGATAAGATGGACGAACAAGAACAACAACAAGAAAGATCTTGAACTCAAAAAATGTTTATTCATCCAAGTTATGTTTAAATACATTACTTTGAAAATAACGCTTATAAGAAACAAGCTGTTTACATTGATGAGAAAATCTCATAACACAAGAAAAGGCATAGACAACAGCCCAGATAAACAAGATGATCTGCTTACCGTTCGTAAGACTGCTCGTCGGGAAGGTTAGCGTGAAGATGAAGACGAAATTCGAAGCCAGTGAGACTCCTTCGCATGTATTTAGGTTTCCATCTTTCAAAGGCATTTACAAAAAGTCATTAGAACGAAAAAAAAGTCATATTTGATATTTTCTTTGAAAATTCACAAACTTTGGACAACCGAAGTCCTGACCTTAATCATTTATGAATGACCTTAATAAATGGAAAAAAACACGGACGATTGGGGCAGCTATCATCATATACAGCTGTCGTTACGGTCCGTAAAGCAAAGGCCAAAAAGTTTGGAAAACCAAGTCGAATTACTGAAAGAAACGAACTTACAAACGTCAAAGAATTGAACTTGAAATTCGGCGTGAAGGCACAGTCTCCGGCTCATGTAAACGGTTGCAAACTGGTCCCTAATTACGTGGCAAAATACGATTTGTCGTCCGCCATTTTGAATTTGTAACGGTCAAGATTTTCAGGGCGCATGCGTGCGGTTTTTCCGCTGTGTCGTTGGAAGCGACTTGTGAACTTCCCGCCATCTTGAACACACGGCCAAAAGACTGGGGCCAAAGAAACGCCTGGCAATTCTTTGTTGACATTGAAAGTTGAGTTGTTTTCACGTCTTTTTGAGGAGGTTTTTTCTCAATCTTGGATCTTTTTTATACAGCAAAGAAAACAAGAATAATGACTGAAGAAGAAACTGTGTGCGATCGGACTTATCGAGCTCACGAGAGACAGCAAAGCAAGCCAGATAAACCTGAGAGTCGTTCGTTGCCAAGACATTCCAAACAGGATCACAAGGTACAAATGTAACTTTATACTTTATTTATCCTTTTCATATTTGACCTATAACTTGAATTTTCTTCAAATCGAAATCTGCTTTATCCTTTTGTGATTTGGCTTGTGTTTTTCACGTGTTAATTTATTGATGATGCCGTGTTTATAACAGCTTTAAAAGGCGCCTTATTAAATGTATTACAAATTAATGGTTTACACGTCGGCCATGTTGGGTATAAAAATAAAGAACAATGAAATTTTCATCCTTTGAGAATAAAACTCTATTTTGTGCAAACGATTTCTATTGTTTTTGAACATCAACATGGCTGCCATGCAAACAATCCATAATTTCAAACTTTAAGCAATGTTAATTCACCTACCAGAATCTCACTACCCCACAATACTGGGAAACATCTTCCCCCGCTCCTTACCTCCTACAAATTTGTAATACATCTCGCATCTTGCTATCAAATAATTCATCAAAGCATGTGTGACGGCAGTTATAAGGTTTTTACACTGAGGATGAGCCCTGCAGAGATGCGAAGGGTATATGTGCATTGTCCCCCACCTTAAATGAGCTAGAGAAAGGATTTTCTCTTGAACTTCTAAAAAGAATTAATACAATTATATGGAAATTATGTTCTAATAGTTTCTGAAACAGTCGTCAATGTTATGTATAGAAAATGTACGTGTAAGAAAGCAAGAAATGTGATTTTTATATTTAATTTTTGCGAATATTCCACCTTTATGCATAATTATCCATTCCATACCAAGAGATTGGCTGTCTTAATATTTGGGAAACAGGGAGATATAAATACTGTACATCTGTATCCAGGAGATTCCCAGATAATATGGGAGTGTTGGCAGGTAATCCCTCTCCCAAAGAATACCAAAAACATGAAAGAACTGATCCTTTGCACTTCTCAATCACTTTTAAACTGAACAGTCCTTATATTCCCCTCTTCACTCCTACCTACAACTGTGGACTTATAATACTGTTAGAAAACTTGTAAATAATTAACTTATGTGACACTTTGTTACTTTCCAGCCCCCAGATGCTCAGTTTTTGTACAGTCAGTTGGGACGAGTGGTCATAAAAAGACACACCTATCTGACCCCAGTAACACATGCTTCCTACCCATGGAACTATACCCAATCCCCGGGTAGGAAATCAGCATTTAAAATGCCGAAGACTGTTTATCCAAAGAGATGACAAGAGACTAGAAATGTAACTCATGCTGAAATCCTGACATCATGCGGAACACCCTGGCAGGAAATTAGCATTTAAAATGCCGAAGACTGTTAATCCAAAAATATGTCAAGAGAGTAACATATACTGTCTGAACACAAAATGTTATAACAACCCTGCATTTATGCACAAATCATGGCATTATATGGGACACCCTGGCAGGAAATCAGCATTTAAAATGCTAAAGACTCAAAATGGCAATGAAATGACAAAATGCCCTACAAAACCTCAGGATT
Organism: Cladopsammia gracilis; assembly: GCA_022457155.1. Lineage (NCBI taxonomy): Eukaryota > Metazoa > Cnidaria > Anthozoa > Scleractinia > Dendrophylliidae > Cladopsammia > Cladopsammia gracilis. The sequence goes on along the minus strand of JAJGOT010000011.1, from coordinate 2,074,656 downwards.
CATGACAAATCCTACTTTTATGCACAACAGGTTGGCAGGAAATAGTTAAAAATAACCCAAGAGATGATTCAAAAGAAAAATATTGAAGAAGTTTGGAAGGTAGCTAATAGCTGGAAAGTTGTTAACCAAACAGTTCAATTGAAGGGGTGAGTGGAATAAAGCCCTAAGTGAATTCTGATCAACTGTTAGATTCTCCTTACAGTCTGTCTTGTATATGCTCATGTAACAAAGGGAGAATTTGGCTATAGATCAGGAGTCACTTAAGGCCTTATCCCAAACTTAAATGAGGCCCTAATCTGAAACCAAATTCTCCCTTTGTTACATGAGCATATACAAGGCAAACTGCAAGAGAATCTAACAGTTGATCAGAAATCACTCACTCCTTCAATTGTACAAACTTCCATGCAGCTACTTAGATACTCCCTTCCCCATAATCTTACACAACTGACAAATTACTCGTTTCAAGACATCATTAAAAAGAAACCTCACAGAGAGAGCTATAAATTAAACTCGCCCGACCATGATATGGCAGCTTACACTAAATCATAATTAAGTATGAGAAGCCCAATTTCTACAAGCTTTTTAGCTTCCATTGGGCTTCCTCACCACTCTACCTATCAAAGTTAAGTCACTTAATATTACATTTAATTTTGGACTATTTTTGTAGCTCTTCCTGCCCTGTAAATTTGCAATTTTAGTATTTTTTTTCTTTTTGTAATATTTATTTGATGTGGCAAATGTAAAAAATAAAATAAAAATAAAATAATAATAATAATAATAACGAATACGAGAATATACAACAGCATTTTTTTGGAATTGCCACGCATTAGGATTCCATCCACAGACTCAAAAGTTAGAACCAGCTTGTACAACATAACAAACAGCACCACAGGAAAGTACTGCTCAGTAGCTTTCATTTGAATCGTCACACTGTAGGATTTTCTCTACAGTCTCAACAGTTAGAACCGCCTTGTACAGTACCACAGGAAAGTGCTACTCAATAGCTTTCATTTTAATGATCACACTTAAGGATTTCATCCACAGTCTCAAAAGTTAGAACCACCTTGAACAACATAATAAACAGTACCACAGGAAAGTACTGCTCAAATGAGCTTTCATTTGAATTGTCACTCTAAGATTTCATTCACTCACTCAAGATAAGCACCTTGTACAGCATTATGAATGGCACAAGGTTAAAATGATGCTCAACAAATTTCATTTAAATGGTCACACCTTAGGATTTTTGCGCCACGTTTTTAAATCCACTTCTCAGCGTTTGAAGATCATGATGAAACACTCTGCCTCGTAATTGATATATAGCTGAATTTCTGAAAACATGGCCGATGAATATTAGAGCAATTTCACTACAACTAGGCCAAACAAGGGTTTTTATTACCCCGAGATCAGCCCGAATATCACAGAGAAGAGGGAAAGGGAGCAAGAGCGAGAGAATAAAGACAAAAAACAGTCTTTAGTTTTTATATTGTGGAGTTTAGAGGTAGTTTTTGAACGACAAAAAAAAACAACAACAACAACAAGGCCAAACACACTCACAAAAGCTTACTTAGGGCAACATGATTTTCAAACGCCCAGCTAGGTACACATGTGTATAAATAATATAAAATTTTAATATTATTTCAAAATTAAGTGATTTGCGCTGTACGTTTGTTTTAATAGCAGCATTAAAAAGCAGCGTAAAAAGGTTATGCTTTCTATTGGGTTTTAGAACATTACTATAAATAAAGATGCGAAATGAACATTATTTTTTTCGATTCTCTTCCTCTTTCTTATCTGATTGTCTTATCCCAAAAAGCCCCCAAAAGTGGGGTTTTATCCCGGGGGGGGGGGGGGGAGTACTCGAAAATTAGGGTAGGGGTGTGTGGCGCGCTTCTTGAAACCCTTACCCTATTTCAGACCAAAATATGTGATTTTTCATACCCTATAGAGGTTTTGCACGGCAGCCATATTGCATGGCAGGAACAATGAAAATGTTTTGCATTAGAAAGAACATTCTTTCCCATGGGAAAGAGAATCTATTGTTCCTGCCATGCAACATGGCTCCGTGCAAAACCTCTATTTCAGACCCTGACCCAAAATTCGATTCCCTATTTCAGATCAGAAGATACATGATCGCAACTGATTCAGCACCCAGGAAATGCTACAGCTTGCTTAAAACATGGGAAGGGCTTTCAGACCAAAAATATTGGTCAAAACCAATACCCTTGACTACAATGTATAATTCCCTTGTGCTGCCATATTTTGATTATTGTAGGGCAATTTGGGGAACATGTGGAAAGAGATTGTCCGATACACTCTGTGAAAGCCTCCCCAGAGCTTCTAGAGTGATCACCTTTTCCAATTATGATAAATGTTCGGCTGATCATGAATTCCTGGATGAACTACTATGGGATATATATAATCTTGAAGAAAGAAGATCGAGACACATAACAATACTAACGTCTAAAACGCTAAATGGAGGCACTCCAAAAATTAATTACCTGACTAATTTGTTTGAAAATACAAACAATATCCATTTTTACAACCTCTCCGGTAATGCTAAAACTCAGTCGAATATTAAAGCTTTTAGAAACATAATTAAATTATACATTTTGAGAAGAATTTTTTTAGTACAAATAAAATTAACTTAGTGACCTTGTTTTTACATTCTTATTACCTTAGTAAATTTATCAATTTTATTTCGTATTTTTCATTAAATTAGGTGTAAAACACGAAAATTTGGTTTTAACGACGGAAATGATAAGGAACAGAAGTTGGCCGCTGTAAAGGGATTAAAACTGAGCTTACCATTCGAGTTCTAGCCCTACGTCTGAACATTCGCATCACTTTTAATTTCTGTTATTCTTATAACTTCTACATCGGAACTTCCAGTTTAACTCGGTGTCTTTGGCCCGAGATTTAAACTGTAATATTTCGTCATTTCCAGGTCTAAATCTATTTTTAACTGTTGTATAGATTATCGAGGTTGGTGTTTCATACCTTTGAATAATATTTTAGATCGCAAAGGTCTGTAATGGTCATAATGCAACGTTTCGTCGGCTAATATATTGTACCGGAAGCCAAGACCTGGCCGTACCCCCTTAAGAGTACCATTGTAACTCTTGTTACCACTCCCCCACGGCGTTGTTGTCGGGTCAAGCCCAAATCATGGCAAGGAAGGAGGGGCACGCGTGCGCAGTACGTAGCGACACTTAGAAAAAAACACGTTAAAACATGTCAGACGTAAGTAGAGAAGCTTAAGTGAAATAAAATATTGATTTTGACATACCTCTCTAGGCTTTCGACTTTTCTACTTTTATCAATCGGATCCTGTTCCTTGACATCGATGGCCATTCTCTGACATAAAAATCACTCTATTTCAAGATTTATTCTCCACGGTTTTGGCGTTGAATGTAAACCTTTCTTCTTGAGTAACAACGGTATGGCGTAATGCAATTTCCAGCAGAATCGCCTTTGTAAAATTTAACACGACAACCCAGAGCGACAAACAATTCCCTGTTATCAATCGAAATTATTGCCTCGAAACAATGTTGTCCTTGACCATGAAATTGGTTTTCCGTAAAAGTTTGTATCCACCACGGTAATTCACATTGAAGTTCGATTTTTTTCAAGGCCACTGAGTAAACATCCCACGGCTAAAATTTACGATCTTCGATCTGCAATATCTCCACCAAAAATCATCCAAAATTGCTGCTAAACATCTCGTTCGGAAGACAATTTACTCCGTTTTTCTATCGGTTTTCAAATTCTGTACAGTATTTTAGGTCAGCAGCCTTTACTCAAGCATAAATATCGTTGTGTTTCACCCCTCCATCTGTATCGTGACTATGCGCCCGTGACACAGCGCTCCTAACAGCGGTTTATACCATTATGAAAAGATGTTTATGCAAGCCGCACGAAAAATCATGTCTCTCCTTCCTTGCCATGCATACCGTCCAGAAGGACGTCGAACACCTTATTGAAACTTATATAACGGAGTAACTGGTTAGCTTTCAGTTGAGGTTGGGGGTAGAAGTTTATATAGTTAAATTTAGGACTAAGTAACCCGAGTAGCTAGGTGGTACAGTGGTACAGTAGGCTATGTACGCCTTAGCCTAGCTGTGGTCACAGGTTCAGTCCTGAGTGGGGGATTTTAAATTTCCTTTTTTACACTCAAAAATGTATTGAAAATAAAATTCTAAGTGTCGACATTACGTTATATAAGTCTCAATAAGGTCTCCGACGTCCTTCTGGACGGTATGATTTAGGCACAACCTTGTTGTCGCGCGCTTCTCACTGTGAATGAAAACAAAATCATGGCCGCTTAGTGTGTTGTAGAATTTTACTTTATGAGGACTATGAATGCCTGAGGACCCGATACATGGAAACATCATAACATTGTAATTAAAAGACTGTGTCTTTCAGCTAGCAGGATGGATCATGTTGTATTTTCGGCAAACTTCACGTGTGATCAATTATTTAAGAGTGCCACTGTTGAAATTTGAATTCGATTTTCGTTTCAAAATTTTCACTTGAACTTTCGCAAGTAGCCCTCATTGAGATGATCACAATTTAGGATGCTAACCGCTAACTTAGGAATAGTCGGAACCACATTTTACAACGAATATTCTACGATATCTTGCACATCTCTCTTCCATAAAGGTTAAAAAAAGTCGTCACTTTTCCATTGACTCTTTATTATTATTTTTTTAGCAATGTGAGCAACATAGGGTTTAAAGTGTCAGTCGTTTTATAAAACACTTGTATAGGTCCCAGATAACCGGTTCTCTTTTAAAATAAGATAAAATGTCGCATGTCAAGATGTCAAGCCGAGACGTCCCGAGCGAAAGCTGTTACAACTCAGCGCATCTGACCTTAAATGGATTAAAAGCTCAAAGAAAGGATTAAACTGTGATAAAACTATAAGGCATTAAGATCAAAGTTGGACAAGAAAAGTTTAAAACGTTCCGTATAGTTATTCCCATTATTAAAAAAGTCCTTCTCTCTAAATAATGCTGACATTTTCTTTGATATCAGCTAATACCTGCATGACATCTCATTAATGTCATACAACAAAATAGAGGGTTTGCTAATATATATAACGCAAACACCACTTGACAATTTTTCCCTGTCCCGTGTCAAAGATGTAGACAGATTTTTCTTTCAATAAACGAATGCCGCTTTACTGGAGAAAGTACTAATTCGATCAGTTGATTCCTTCAAGTCAACCTACTGAATTTTTAAAGCAGAAATTTTACGCGACGTATTTGGTAAGAACGACATTTTTTCTCTACTTTTTGGGGCATCAGCCCTATTTTCGCTTTATATTTAATGGTTTAACGGCTCGCTGATTTTCAAACGAAAGCTGTTTTAAATACTCAGACCGAAACAGAGATGTAAACCGTTAAACGAATATATAGGGCTAATTAGAATAAACATTTATACTTCTGGATGCATGGGGAGTTCTTTAACCATTTAAGCAAAATCGCGTTTTGCTCTTAAATTAGCACGAAATTGATATCTCTTTCCATCATTTTGGTTACACAGAGAATGAGTAATTATTCCCTTCTGGTATCGCGTTCCTAGTTCCAATGCGATCGAGAATTATCAATCAGGTTTAAATTTATTAACATTGTATAATAAACCTCGCATCATTTAGTGCAAGTTAAAGACTTTAATTTGAGGATTTTGAAAATGAAAAGAACATTTTGTGTATTTAGTAGGAGAAATAGGCATTATAGATATGAAAATACCTTTTATTCCAAACTTATTAATTATATATTACTATATTATTTAAATTTCTAAAGTGCAAAAGAGAAAACAAACGAATACACCATTGTAGTGCCGATTTTTACTTTTTTGGGATTATTGCCGTTGTAATTGTTTGCAAAATTTGAAATTGAAATTGAAAAAGCCGCTGATATTGTCGAGAAACTGTGTATTGCATTATAAAACGTTATTTTGTTTTGTCGTTGTTGTTTGTTTGTTTGTTTGTTTGTTTTTTTCACCTCAATTAACAAACCACCATGAATACTTTTTAAGCGGCGAATTTTATCATAGTTAGGTTCAGTTTCTAAAATTAACACAGGCATGGACAACAAAGACAGAACTCTGCACGAAATTTTAAAGTTCTTTAAAAACTCATTAAAGGGCATAAAATTAATACGCACTTAACTAATTTTTTGACTGACAGGAGATTGGGACGTTCACGAGTAGACTGATTCATCCTAATAAAGAACTGATATTTGAGCAACAAAATTAATGGCGGCAAAAAACCTTACCGGAGATGAAGACCAGAAAACAATCCCACAACTGTATTGCTCGTCAGAATCAACTTCAGGGATACACAACGAGCTGATAGGTCTCTCAGCGCTGAATATTTTTCTGTCCATTACTGCATTTCTGGGTAACACTCTGATTCTAATTGCTCTTCACAAGGAATCTTCACTTCATCCGCCGTCCAAACTCCTATATCGTAGCCTAGCGGCAACTGACCTCTGTGTTGGCATCATTGCGGAGCCTCTTGGAGTTACTTACTGGATTTCCGTGGTGAACGAGCGATGGACTATCTGTCGCCACGCATTCAACTCAATTGTTATCACTGGCTATATTTTCAGTTCAGTGTCTTTATTGACACTGACTGCAATAAGCGTGGACAGACTTCTCGCCCTGTTATTGGGACTCAGATACAGACAAGTTGTGACTTTGAAGAGAACATATCTCACTGTAATCGTATTTTTGCTTGTGTCTATTATCGGCACAACAACGTACTTATGGAACCCACTTATAACTAGATGGTATGGCAACATAGCTACACTACTGTGCCTAGTCACGTCAATTTTCTGTTACACAAAAGTATTTCTTACTCTGCGTCACAATCAAATGCAAGTACAGAACCACGTTTCCCAAGGACAACCGAGCCAAGCAATTCCACTGAACATAGCTCGATACAGAAAGGCAGTGTCCAGTGCACTGTGGGTCCAGTTAACATTGGTAGTTTGTTATCTACCTTATGGTATAGTGTTGGTTTTGGGACCTCCGAGAGGTTTACCTTCCCCCGTTTACCTTGCTAGGCAATTTACGCTTACTTTAATTTACTTAAACTCGTCATTAAACCCGTTGCTTTATTGCTGGAAGATCACAGAAGTGAGGCAAGCAGTGAAGGACACAATCAGACAACTTGCCTGTTCATAGAGTTTGTTTGTAAATATTCTTAGTTATGTAAAGAAGTTTATCTTGAGAAAAGTATGTATAGGTTTACTGGCGCCAAAATGAAAATGTATTTGTATAAGTATTTCGAAATTCAACGATTTCTGGTGGTCATTTGTTTTAATGGAAACATAAAATGCAATTCAGCCTTTTAAATTTGAAAACTTTGAATAAATATAAAAAAAATAGAACAATTTTACTCCTATTCTATTTCACCTTTTTAACATTGAACTGACCTCTTGGAAACTTTTATAAACACAAGTAAAAGTATTAATTATAAGTAGTTAAATTGGGCAAGAGAAAATGGTTTGGGCAAGGCTGCCCTTTTTCTTTAAATTCAGTCATTGGCAAAACATTGGCAAGAAATTTAAAGGGGATAGTAAACTACGAAAAACGCATTTGAACACGAGCTGATCTGTACAAATAGTTTCGCAGTTGTTTTCCCAGCAGATGGTCTAGGCAGAGCCTTTCTGTCAAGCGTTCCCGAAAAATCCTGAGTGTAATCGATTTGACACAAAACTGAAAAACGCTCTAAGAGAGTATCAAATGAACCTAAAGCACGCTAAGATGAGAAAAGATGAAAATAAATAAACATGAATCAAACAGAAGTCGTTTTGTGTGGTTGAATAGGAAAACCCTGGCCTCTCCTTAATTTTGTACCCGCAAGAGCTCTGGGATCGGGAATGCCAATATATAATATGGGAGGGGGATGTGCGGCGAAAATTTGTCCGGTACCGTATTTACTCGAAAGAGCGCCGCCTTTTCGGATAAGCGCCGCATTGAAGAGCAAGATTATAATAAAGAGAGCGGCATTCTGAAAGCGGCTCTCAACCGAAACATAATATCTCGATCTCTAAAATCACAACTATCCGAAGAGTCAGAGTTAACAAAACAATGGACGTATAACTAAAATTTAACAAATCGCGGATATCTAGTTTCGTAAAGCCGGTGACAGAGACGTTGTTATATTTTGCAAGATCTTTACTGTTAAATGTATTATCCTTGTTATGGTACCGTACGGTAGTCTCTAAAAACGTTGGAAATAAAAGAGCGCCGTCCAAGCGTTGCATCTGAAGCCGTAAAAATTGAAAGAGCGCCGTGACGCTCTTTCAAGTAAATACGGATGCCTTTTTAACGTTTTATAACTTTAAAAGCATTTTTACTAATACCAATCATTTTGTTGAAGGAAGAAGTTGAAAATGAGCGATAAGTTTTGCTGCTAGTTTGAGAGCGACACTCAAAGCTCGAATAATCTCTACGAAGAGAAAAAGTGAGTTATGCAAATGTTGTTTGAAAAGAATAGGCAACGCCGTCAACCTTTCTAAAATCTGGGTTCGTAATAAAATATTTCATTTAAGTCTCGAGCCGGTCTATCAGCCACAATTCATGCCGATTAACTTTTTACTAGTTTGAGGTTTGTAGTTGTAGCTTTCCAGTATGGACAGACTGAAATTTGTCAAGCTTGAGTTTCAAGCCGTAAACTACATTCGTAGCTTAAATCAATTTCATTGAAGTATGCACAGACCAGATGTTTAAAAATTACGCCATCGGCGTTTGTTTCTCTTTGACAGTTTGATTATCATGATTGAATATTTCTTTACATTTGCTGGAGTATTTTCCCAGATCCCGTCAAATGGTGCTGGGGTATTTTTCAAGACTCCGACAGACCCGTGGCGCTTTTTTCCGAGTTCTTCCCAGTGGCATTCATTTGTTTAAATATTCATGGGTTAATATCTCTGTGAAAAAGGGATTTGCCAGGTAATTCTAAGTGAGTTGGAAAGAGTACGCATGCGTGCAATTTGTCGCGTAAAAATCATATGTGTTAAGCCTTTACAGCTTTAATCAAAACCAATTATTATAGTTGTTATTAAAGACTAAAGATAAGATGATAGATCATGCACTCTTCATTGGTTTGTGGTTATTATTATAGTTTTTATTGCATATTGTTGTCTTTTCTTATTAACAAAGTAATTAATAACGATAAATAACATTGTAAAATTCGTTAATAATTCATAACAGTTATGACCAAAAAAGTAATACAAATGTTACAAATAACAACAAAACTAACAAACAATTAAATAACAGAATTTCGTTTAAAAATATGCGAATCTAAAATTAACATCAATAGGAAAAAAAAAGCAAAACCCCCTACAGGACTAGCCTGCGAGCAAGCTGTGCTGGGTTAAAGGGGATTAGGGAGGCCCCTCTCATTCCCTCCCTAATCCCCTTTAACCCAGCACAGCTTGCTCGCAGGCTAGTCCTAGCTAGGCTAGCTATCCTATCTATCCTGCCCCCCCCATCCTATCTATCCTATCTATCCTGCCTCCCCCCCTATCCTATCTATCCTGCCCCCCCTACCTACCCCTACATCTCAAGTATATGTTCACGTTTAGTATATATAAGAGTTAGAAGAAACACTGGCGCCATTGTGGTACAGCCTTCATTTACAAAACATTCAATAATAATGACTAATGACTAAATGAAATACGCAGATGAATAAATGGAATACGCAATGAATAATGACTGAATGAAAGGAGTAACATTTTCTCGGACATTTTCTTATCATGTTTAAAATGTATCATAAAACGTTCTTACGCATGCGCATGAGTATAGGATGCTTGGAGCCTCTTGTTGTTATGTATATCGCAGCCTGAATCAGTCAAACATTCCATCGTGTTTCATGTGAAGCAGAACAACTTCGAACATGTCAAGTGTCAAAGCTGGAGCTCTTATAGAAACGTAGAAAATCGTCTATGAATATTGAAACAATAACAATTTGTCAATGAGCAAAAATAAGACCATTTTTCAAAAATCGAAAAGGTCACTTTTAAGCTCATTAACCGATTACTATTGTTTAAATATTCATGGGTTAATATCTCTGTGAAAAAGGGATTTGCCAGGTAATTCTAAGTGAGTTGGAAAGAATACGCATGCGTGCAATTTGTCACGTAAAAATACATACATACATACATACTTTATTACCTTTCCCCATATATGTGTTAAGCCTTTACAGCTTTAATCAAAACCAATTATTATAGTTGCTATTAAAGACCAAAGATAAGATGATAGATCATGCACTCTTCATTGGTTTGTGGTTATTATTATAGTTTTTATTGCATATTGTTGTCTCTTCGTATTAACAAAGTAATTAATAACGATAAATAACATTGTAAAATTCGTTAATAATTCATAACAGTTATGACCAAAAAAGTAATACAAATGTTACAAATAACAACAAAACTAACAAACAATTAAATAACAGAATTTCGTTTAAAACTATGCGAATCTAAAATTAACATCAATGGAAAAAAAAAGCAAAACCCCCTACAGGACTAGCCTGCGAGCAAGCTGTGCTGGGTTAAAGGGGATTAGGGAGGCCCCTCTCATTCCCTCCCTAATCCCCTTTAACCCAGCACAGCTTGCTCGCAGGCTAGTCCTAGCTAGGCTAGCTATCCTATCTATCCTGCCCCCCCCTATCCTATCTATCCTATCTATCCTGCCTCCCCCCCCTATCCTATCTATCCTGCCCCCCCCCCCCCCCCCTACCTACCCCTACATCTCAAGTATATGTTCACGTTTAGTATATATAAGAGTTAGAAGAAACACTGGCGCCATTGTGGTACAGCCTTCATTTACAAAACATTCAATAATAATGACTAATGACTAAATGAAATACGCAGATGAATAAATGAAATACGCAATGAATAATGACTGAATGAAAGGAGTAACATTTTCTCGGACATTTTCTTATCATGTTTAAAATGTATCATAAAACGTTCTTACGCATGCGCATGAGTATAGGATGCTTGGAGCCTCTTGTTGTTATGTATATCGCAGCCTGAATCAGTCAAACATTCCATCGTGTTTCATGTGAAGCAGAACAACTTCGAACATGTCAAGTGTCAAAGCTGGAGCTCTTATAGAAACGTAGAAAATCGCCTATGAACATTGAAACAATAAAAATTTGTCAATGAGCAAAAATAAGACCATTTTTCAAAAATCGAAAAGGTCACTTTTAAGCTCATTAACCGATTTCTATTGTTTAAATATTCATGGGTTAATATCTCTGTGAAAAAGGGATTTGCCAGGTAATTCTAAGTGAGTTGGAAAGAGTACGCATGCGTGCAATTTGTCGCGTAAAAATCATATGTGTTAAGCCTTTACAGCTTTAATCAAAACCAATTATTATAGTTGCTATTAAAGACCAAAGATAAGATGATAGATCATGCACTCTTCATTGGTTTGTGGTTATTATTATAGTTTTTATTGCAATTTGTTGTCTCTTCGTATTAACAAAGTAATTAATAACGATAAATAACATTGTAAAATTCGTTAATAATTCATAACAGTTATGACCAAAAAAGTAATACAAATGTTACAAATAACAACAAAACTAACAAACAATTAAATAACAGAATTTCGTTTAAAACTATGCGAATCTAAAATTAACATCAATGGAAAAAAAAAAGCAAAACCCCCTACAGGACTAGCCTGCGAGCAAGCTGTGCTGGGTTAAAGGGGATTAGGGAGGCCCCTCTCATTCCCTCCCTAATCCCCTTTAACCCAGCACAGCTTGCTCGCAGGCTAGTCCTAGCTAGGCTAGCTATCCTATCTATCCTGCCCCCCCCCCCTATCCTATCTATCCTATCTATCCTGCCCACCCTACCTACCCCTCCATCTCAAGTATATGTTCACGTTTAGTATATATAAGAGTTAGAAGAAACACTGGCGCCATTGTGGTACAGCCTTCATTTACAAAACATTCAATAATAATGACTAATGACTAAATGAAATACGCAGATGAATAAATGGAATACACAATGAATAATGACTGAATGAAAGGAGTAACATTTTCTCGGACATTTTCTTATCATGTTTAAAATGTATCATAAAACGTTCTTACGCATGCGCATGAGTATAGGATGCTTGGAGCCTCTTGTTGTTATGTATATCGCAGCCTGAATCAGTCAAACATTCCATCGTGTTTCATGTGAAACAGAACAACTTCGAACATGTCAAGTGTCAAAGCTGGAGCTCTTATAGAAACGTAGAAAATCGCCTATGAATATTGAAACAATAAAAATTTGTCAATGAGCAAAAATAAGACTATTTTTCAAAAATCGAAAAGGTCACTTTTAAGCTCATTAACCGATTTCTATAGTTTAGATATTCATGGGTTAATATCTCTGTGAAAAAGGGATTTGCCAGGTAATTCTAAGTGAGTTGGAAAGAGTACGCATGCGTGCAATTTGTCGCGTAAAAATCATATGTGTTAAGCCTTTACAGCTTTAATCAAAACCAATTATTATAGTTGCTATTAAAGACCAAAGATAAGATGATAGATCATACACTCTTCATTGGTTTGTGGTTATTATTATAGTTTTTATTGCATATTGTTGTCTCTTCGTATTAACAAAGTAATTAATAACGATAAATAACATTGTAAAATTCGTTAATAATTCATAACAGTTATGACCAAAAAAGTAATACAAATGTTACAAATAACAACAAAACTAACAAACAATTAAATAACAGAATTTCGTTTAAAACTATGCGAATCTAAAATTAACATCAATGGAAAAAAAAAGCAAAACCCCCTACAGGACTAGCCTGCGAGCAAGCTGTGCTTGGTTAAAGGGGATTAGGGAGGCCCCTCTCATTCCCTCCCTAATCCCCTTTAACCCAGCACAGCTTGCTCGCAGGCTAGTCCTAGCTAGGCTAGCTATCCTATCTATCCTGCCCCCCCCTATCCTATCTATCCTATCTATCCTGCCTCCCCCCCTATCCTATCTATCCTGCCCCCCCCACCTACCCCTACATCTCAAGTATATGTTCACGTTTAGTATATATAAGAGTTAGAAGAAACACTGGCGCCATTGTGGTACAGCCTTCATTTACAAAACATTCAATAATAATGACTAATGACTAAATGAAATACGCAGATGAATAAATGGAATACGCAATGAATAATGACTGAATGAAAGGAGTAACATTTTCTCGGACATTTTCTTATCATGTTTAAAATGTATCATAAAACGTTCTTACGCATGCGCATGAGTATAGGATGCTTGGAGCCTCTTGTTGTTATGTATATCGCAGCCTGAATCAGTCAAACATTCCATCGTGTTTCATGTGAAACAGAACAACTTCGAACATGTCAAGTGTCAAAGCTGGAGCTCTTATAGAAACGTAGAAAATCGCCTATGAATATTGAAACAATAAAAATTTGTCAATGAGCAAAAATAAGACTATTTTTCAAAAATCGAAAAGGTCACTTTTAAGCTCATTAACCGATTTCTATTGTTTAGATATTCATGGGTTAATATCTCTGTGAAAAAGGGATTTGCCAGGTAATTCTAAGTGAGTTGGAAAGAGTACGCATGCGTGCAATTTGTCGCGTAAAAATCATATGTGTTAAGCCTTTACAGCTTTAATCAAAACCAATTATTATAGTTGCTATTAAAGACCAAAGATAAGATGATAGATCATGCACTCTTCATTGGTTTGTGGTTATTATTATAGTTTTTATTGCATATTGTTGTCTCTTCGTATTAACAAAGTAATTAATAACGATAAATAACATTGTAAAATTCGTTAATAATTCATAACAGTTATGACCAAAAAAGTAATACAAATGTTACAAATAACAACAAAACTAACAAACAATTAAATAACAGAATTTCGTTTAAAACTATGCGAATCTAAAATTAACATCAATGGAAAAAAAAAGCAAAACCCCCTACAGGACTAGCCTGCGAGCAAGCTGTGCTGGGTTAAAGGGGATTAGGGAGGCCCCTCTCATTCCCTCCCTAATCCCCTTTAACCCAGCACAGCTTGCTCGCAGGCTAGTCCTAGCTAGGCTAGCTATCCTATCTATCCTGCCCCCCCTATCCTATCTATCCTATCTATCCTGCCTCCCCCCCTATCCTATCTATCCTGCCCCCCCCCTACCTACCCCTACATCTCAAGTATATGTTCACGTTTAGTATATATAAGAGTTAGAAGAAACACTGGCGCCATTGTGGTACAGCCTTCATTTACAAAACATTCAATAATAATGACTAATGACTAAATGAAATACGCAGATGAATAAATGGAATACGCAATGAATAATGACTGAATGAAAGGAGTAACATTTTCTCGGACATTTTCTTATCATGTTTAAAATGTATCATAAAACGTTCTTACGCATGCGCATGAGTATAGGATGCTTGGAGCCTCTTGTTGTTATGTATATCGCAGCCTGAATCAGTCAAACATTCCATCGTGTTTCATGTGAAGCAGAACAACTTCGAACATGTCAAGTGTCAAAGCTGGAGCTCTTATAGAAACGTAGAAAATCGCCTATGAATATTGAAACAATAAAAATTTGTCAATGAGCAAAAATAAGACCATTTTTCAAAAATCGAAAGGTCACTTTTAAGCTCATTAACCGATTTCTATTGTTTAAATATTCATGGGTTAATATCTCTGTGAAAAAGGGATTTGCCAGGTAATTCTAAGTGAGTTGGAAAGAGTACGCATGCGTGCAATTTGTCGCGTAAAAATCATATGTGTTAAGCCTTTACAGCTTTAATCAAAACCGATTATTATAGTTGCTATTAAAGACCAAAGATAAGATGATAGATCATGCACTCTTCATTGGTTTGTGGTTATTATTATAGTTTTTATTGCATATTGTTGTCTCTTCGTATTAACAAAGTAATTAATAACGATAAATAACATTGTAAAATTCGTTAATAATTCATAACAGTTATGACCAAAAAAGTAATACAAATCTTACAAATAACAACAAAACTAACAAACAATTAAATAACAGAATTTCGTTTAAAACTATGCGAATCTAAAATTAACATCAATAGAAAAAGAAAAAGTAAAACCCCCTACAGGACTAGCCTGCGAGCAAGCTGTGCTGGGTTAAAGGGGATTAGGGAGGCCCCTCTCATTCCCTCCCTAATCCCCTTTAACCCAGCACAGCTTGCTCGCAGGCTAGTCCTAGCTAGGCTAGCTATCCTATCTATCCTGCCCCCCCCCCCTATCCTATCTATCCTATCTATCCTGCCTCCCCCCCCCTATCCTATCTATCCTGCCCCCCCCCCTACCTACCCCTACATCTCAAGTATATGTTCTCGTTTAGTATATATAAGAGTTAGAAGAAACACCTGCGCCATTGTGGTACAGCCTTCATTTACAAAACATTCAATAATAATGACTAATGACTAAATGAAATACGCAGATGAATAAATGGAATACGCAATGAATAATGACTGAATGAAAGGAGTAACATTTTCTCGGACATTTTCTTATCATGTTTAAAATGTATCATAAAACGTTCTTACGCATGCGCATGAGTATAGGATGCTTGGAGCCTCTTGTTGTTATGTATATCGCAGCCTGAATCAGTCAAACATTCCATCGTGTTTCATGTGAAGCAGAACAACTTCGAACATGTCAAGTGTCAAAGCTGGAGCTCTTATAGAAACGTAGAAAATCGCCTATGAATATTGAAACAATAAAAATTTGTCAATGAGCAAAAATAAGACCATTTTTCAAAAATCGAAAGGTCACTTTTAAGCTCATTAACCGATTTCTATTGTTTAAATATTCATGGGTTAATATCTCTGTGAAAAAGGGATTTGCCAGGTAATTCTAAGTGAGTTGAAAAGAGTACGCATGCGTGCAATTTGTCGCGTAAAAATCATATGTGTTAAGCCTTTACAGCTTTAATCAAAACCGATTATTATAGTTGCTATTAAAGACCAAAGATAAGATGATAGATCATGCACTCTTCATTGGTTTGTGGTTATTATTATAGTTTTTATTGCATATTGTTGTCTCTTCGTATTAACAAAGATAAATAACATTGTAAAATTCGTTAATAATTCATAACAGTTATGACCAAAAAAGTAATACAAATCTTACAAATAACAACAAAACTAACAAACAATTAAATAACAGAATTTCGTTTAAAACTATGCGAATCTAAAATTAACATCAATAGAAAAAGAAAAAGTAAAACCCCCTACAGGACTAGCCTGCGAGCAAGCTGTGCTGGGTTAAAGGGGATTAGGGAGGCCCCTCTCATTCCCTCCCTAATCCCCTTTAACCCAGCACAGCTTGCTCGCAGGCTAGTCCTAGCTAGGCTAGCTATCCTATCTATCCTGCCCCCCCTATCCTATCTATCCTATCTATCCTGCCTCCCCCCCCTATCCTATCTATCCTGCCCCCCCCCCCTACCTACCCCTACATCTCAAGTATATGTTCTCGTTTAGTATATATAAGAGTTAGAAGAAACACCTGCGCCATTGTGGTACAGCCTTCATTTACAAAACATTCAATAATAATGACTAATGACTAAATGAAATACGCAGATGAATAAATGGAATACGCAATGAATAATGACTGAATGAAAGGAGTAACATTTTCTCGGACATTTTCTTATCATGTTTAAAATGTATCATAAAACGTTCTTACGCATGCGCATGAGTATAGGATGCTTGGAGCCTCTTGTTGTTATGTATATCGCAGCCTGAATCAGTCAAACATTCCATCGTGTTTCATGTGAAGCAGAACAACTTCGAACATGTCAAGTGTCAAAGCTGGAGCTCTTATAGAAACGTAGAAAATCGCCTATGAATATTGAAACAATAAAAATTTGTCAATGAGCAAAAATAAGACCATTTTTCAAAAATCGAAAGGTCACTTTTAAGCTCATTAACCGATTTCTATTGTTTAAATATTCATGGGTTAATATCTCTGTGAAAAAGGGATTTGCCAGGTAATTCTAAGTGAGTTGAAAAGAGTACGCATGCGTGCAATTTGTCGCGTAAAAATCATATGTGTTAAGCCTTTACAGCTTTAATCAAAACCGATTATTATAGTTGCTATTAAAGACCAAAGATAAGATGATAGATCATGCACTCTTCATTGGTTTGTGGTTATTATTATAGTTTTTATTGCATATTGTTGTCTCTTCGTATTAACAAAGTAATTAATAACGATAAATAACATTGTAAAATTCGTTAATAATTCATAACAGTTATGACCAAAAAAGTAATACAAATCTTACAAATAACAACAAAACTAACAAACAATTAAATAACAGAATTTCGTTTAAAACTATGCGAATCTAAAATTAACATCAATAGAAAAAGAAAAAGTAAAACCCCCTACAGGACTAGCCTGCGAGCAAGCTGTGCTGGGTTAAAGGGGATTAGGGAGGCCCCTCTCATTCCCTCCCTAATCCCCTTTAACCCAGCACAGCTTGCTCGCAGGCTAGTCCTAGCTAGGCTAGCTATCCTATCTATCCTGCCCCCCCTATCCTATCTATCCTATCTATCCTGCCTCCCCCCCCCCTATCCTATCTATCCTGCCCCCCCTACCTACCCCTACATCTCAAGTATATGTTCACGTTTAGTATATATAAGAGTTAGAGGAAACACTGGCCCCATTGTGGTACAGCCTTCATTTACAAAACATTCAATAATAATGACTAATGACTAAATGAAATACTCAGATGAATAAATGGAATACGCAATGAATAATGACTGAATGAAAGGAGTAACATTTTCTCGGACATTTTCTTATCATGTTTAAAATGTATCATAAAGCGTTCTTACGCATGCGCATGAGTATAGGATGCTTGGAGCCTCTTGTTGTTATGTATATCGCAGCCTGAATCAGACAAACATTCCATCGTGTTTCATGTGAAGCAGAACAACTTCGAACATGTCAAGTGTCAAAGCTGGAGCTCTTATAGAAACGTAGAAAATCGCCTATGAATATTGAAACAATAAAAATTTGTCAATGAGCAAAAATAAGACCATTTTTCAAAAATCGAAAGGTCACTTTTAAGCTCATTAACCGATTTCTATTGTTTAAATATTCATGGGTTAATATCTCTGTGAAAAAGGGATTTGCCAGGTAATTCTAAGTGAGTTGAAAAGAGTACGCATGCGTGCAATTTGTCGCGTAAAAATCATATGTGTTAAGCCTTTACAGCTTTAATCAAAACCGATTATTATAGTTGCTATTAAAGACCAAAGATAAGATGATAGATCATGCACTCTTCATTGGTTTGTGGTTATTATTATAGTTTTTATTGCATATTGTTGTCTCTTCGTATTAACAAAGTAATTAATAACGATAAATAACATTGTAAAATTCGTTAATAATTCATAACAGTTATGACCAAAAAAGTAATACAAATCTTACAAATAACAACAAAACTAACAAACAATTAAATAACAGAATTTCGTTTAAAACTATGCGAATCTAAAATTAACATCAATAGAAAAAGAAAAAGTAAAACCCCCTACAGGACTAGCCTGCGAGCAAGCTGTGCTGGGTTAAAGGGGATTAGGGAGGCCCCTCTCATTCCCTCCCTAATCCCCTTTAACCCAGCACAGCTTGCTCGCAGGCTAGTCCTAGCTAGGCTAGCTATCCTATCTATCCTGCCCCCCCTATCCTATCTATCCTATCTATCCTGCCTCCCCCCCCCTATCCTATCTATCCTGCCCCCCCTACCTACCCCTACATCTCAAGTATATGTTCACGTTTAGTATATATAAGAGTTAGAGGAAACACTGGCCCCATTGTGGTACAGCCTTCATTTACAAAACATTCAATAATAATGACTAATGACTAAATGAAATACTCAGATGAATAAATGGAATACGCAATGAATAATGACTGAATGAAAGGAGTAACATTTTCTCGGACATTTTCTTATCATGTTTAAAATGTATCATAAAGCGTTCTTACGCATGCGCATGAGTATAGGATGCTTGGAGCCTCTTGTTGTTATGTATATCGCAGCCTGAATCAGACAAACATTCCATCGTGTTTCATGTGAAGCAGAACAACTTCGAACATGTCAAGTGTCAAAGCTGGAGCTCTTATAGAAACGTAGAAAATCGCCACAGGGAGCCCGAACGCTTTATCCGCTGTAACATAATCATTTAATAAAATATTGTTATTTACCTGTTTTCCTGTGTCTTTTTGAGTCGTTTTGGAAAGGATTTGAATCAGAGCGAAGACGGTTGACCTTGCACGTTTCAAATATTGTCTTGTCTGCCGACGACGCGCATATTACGTCTCAAGTTTCCATTAGTATTAACTCGAGCTCCCATTATTATTAACTATTAATTCTCCTCTGGGGAGAATCTCGGGTTTCAATTTAACGGCCGCGAGAAGAGAGAGGAGAACTTCAGTTAACGTTTATACGAAATTTTAACTTGATAACAATTAAAATCGGGCACTTAGCATTTCAATCAAGGACACACAAATTTCATTTAAAGCTATAGCTGTTATAATCAGTTTCAAAAGAAACTGCTGCTGAAATTCTTTCATTCATTAGTCATGTACACCTGTATTATATGGTTCCCTACAGAATAGGCTATACAATATTAATTCATTTTCAATTCACTTAAAGAACTAAAAGCTATGGGGGTAAGATGATATATTTTACAATATGTATCAGTTGTCTATTTTGAAAATACGAAAATATCCATCTTGCGCAGGCTCGAAAATGCTTGCAGATGTTTTTCCTTTTTATTTTTTTTAGGAGAAACAGTCTTAGTGATTTGAACCTACCTGTTTCTGTTTATAGTCGACGGCATTCCTTAATTTAATTCAGAGGTTAAGATACGACATAAAGGCCTTAGTTTCTTTGCTTCTACTGAGTCTTTTATCAAAACCAGTTAGGTAATGAAAACATTCCTGTGACTATATTTGTAATTAAAAAAATAGTGGTCATGGTAACAGGGAACCTATCAGAACTAGGATAAATTATTCAATACTGATCAACTCTAATGAGTTTTGCTGGTGGTTAGGTCCCTTGTTTATTTGGATGTTTTACCTCTCGACGGAAAACGAACAAGAGAAAAAACTTCCCCTGAAGTAAGTAGAGACTACATTTCTAAAATTGCTGTCTTTGAAACGATCACGATCGATCGATCTTGTAAAGAATTGCACCAAGCCCTTGGCCAACATATGCAAACTTGCTTGATGACGATAATTCCTACCTAGCGTTTATTTAATTAGGAAAACTAACTTAATGTTCGCGTTATGAACATTCTCATTTGTTCTTTCTCGCGCAATCATGAATACAGGGGTTACGGTTCTTAAAGAAACAGTGGTGCTATAAGTCGGGTGGGGGGAGGGGTGGGGGAGTGAAATACGAAAATATGGTTTAACGACTGAGTTGATAAGGAACAAAATATGGCCGCTGTAAAGGGATTAAATTACGTTTCGAGTTCTATCCCTTCGTCTGAGCATTCAGTCACTTCGAATTTATTTTATTCTAATAGCTTCTACGCTGGAACTTCAAGTTTAACTCGCTGCCTTTGGCCGAAATTTAAACCGTAATATTTCATCATTTACAGGTTTAAGGTATTTTAAACTGTTGTATAGATTATTGAGGTTGGTGTTTTATACTTTTGAATAATATTTCAGAATAATATTTTAGATCGCAAATGTCTGTAATGCAATGTTATGTATAATGAAATGTTATTGTATAATACAATATTGAATAATATTTCTGATCGCAAATGTCTATAATGCAATGCTTTGTCGGCTTTAGGCATACAATATTGTAATTAAAAGACTATGCTTGTCTTTCTGCAAGCAGGATGAATCATGTTGTATTTTCGGCAAACTTCCAGTGTGATCAATTATTTAAGAGTGCCACTGTTGAAATTTGAATTCAATTTCCGTTTTAAAATTTTCACTTAAAACTGGGAAGAAGGCTTCGATTTCACTGAGGTGATCACAATTTAGGATGTTAACCGCCGACTCAACAATAGTTTGAACCACATTTTACAACAATATGAATACTTACGACATCTTGCACATCTCTCTTCCAAAAAGATTAAAAAAAAAGTCGTCACTTTTCCTGCGACCACAAAATTTTATTTTTTTTAGCAATGTGAGCAACATAAGGTTTTAAGTGTCAGTCCTTTTATAAAACGCTTGGATATGTCCCAGACAACCGGTCCCATTTTAATATATTCGAAAATATCACATGTCAAGACGTCAAGCAGAGACGTCCCGAGCGCACTGTTTCAACTGCGCGTCTGACCTAAAATGAATTAAAAGCTTAAAATTTCGATTAAACCCTGATAAAACTATAAGGCATATAAATCATAGTTGGGCAAGAAAAGTTTAAAACCACGTTCCGTACAGTTGTTTCCGCTATATGAGGAAGCTTTTCTCTTTAAATATTGCTGACATTCTCCTTGATGTCAGCCAATACCTGCATGACATATCATTAATGTCATACAACAATAAGGGGTTAATTGCTAATAACGCAAACACCACTTGACAATTTTTCCCTGTCCTGTGTCAAAGATGTAGATTGATTTTTCTTTCAATAAGCGAATGCCGCTTTACTGGTGAAAGAACTAATTCGTGAGTCTTCTTCAAGTCAACCTACTGAATTTTTAAAGCAAAAATTTAACGCGACGTGTTTGGTAAGAACGACACTTCTTTCTCTATTTTTTGGAGCATCAGCCTTACATGTATTTTCACTTAAGTGATTTAAAGGCTTCCTGCTGTTCAAACAAAAGCTGTTTTTTTTAATACTAAGACCGAAACAGAGACGTAAACCGTTTAACGAATAAGGCTTATTAGAATAAAAAACAAATTTTCTTGTGAATGCATGGGGATTTCGTTAACCATTTAAGTGAAACTCACGTTTTGAACGAAATTGAAGTCTCTTTTCATCATTTTGGTTACACAATTACATAGTGAATGAGCAATTATTCCCTTCTGGTATCGTGTTCCTTGCTCCAAAGCGATCGAAGAGTATAAATTTTTCAACATAGTTGTATAATAAACCTCACAAAACGGGGAGAAGGAAATCGATATCGATTTTTTTTTTCCATTTTCTTATCAGAACATCATGTTGATACGATCAAGCAAATTAAAAAAAATCACTGTCATACACACTTCAAACAAGCCGCTGGTAATAAAATCTCATAAAAGGGCACAAAATTATTACGCACTTAGCTAAAGTTTTGACTGACAGGCGATCGGGATGTTAACGAGTAGACTGATTCATTCTTACAAAGAACTGATAGCGTAACGTATTCACATTGCAGTAATATGGAGGCGAAAAACCTTACCAGAGATGAAAACCAGAAAACAATCCAAGAACTGCTTTGCTCGTCAGAATTAACTTCGGGAATCCACAACGAGCTACTTGGTCTCTCAGCGCTGAATATTTTTCTGTTCATTACTGCATTTCTGGGGAACACCCTGATCCTAATTGCTCTTCACAAGGAATCTTCACTTCATCCGCCGTCCAAACTCCTGTATCGTAACCTAGCGGCAACTGACCTCTGTGTTGGTATCATTGTGGAGCCTCTTCGAGCTACTTACTTGCTGTCTGTGGTGAACGAACAATGGAATATTTGTCACTACGCATTTGAATCAGGTTTTATCACTGGCTATACTTTGGGTTCAGTATCTTTGTTGACAATGACTTCAATAACCGTGGACAGACTTTTCGCCCTGTTATTAGGAATCAGATACAGACAAGTTGTAACTTTGAAGAGAATATATCTCACTGTAATTGTATTTTGGATTGCGTCTATTGCCGGCGCAGCAACGTACTTATGGAATCCCCTTATAACTATATGGTGTGGCAACATAACTATATCACTTTGCCTAGTCACCTCAACTTTCTCTTTTACAAAAATATTTCTTACTCTGCGTCACAACCAGATGCAAGTACAGAACCAGGTTTGCCAAGGTCAACCGAGCCAAGCAATTCCACTGAACATAGCTCGATACAGAAAGGCAGTGTCCAGTGCACTGTGGGTGCAGGTAACAGCAATAGTTTGTTATCTGCCGCTTGCTATAGTGTCGGCTTTGTCGCCTCCGTCTGTTAACCCTGTTAGTAACGAATTTACGGTTACTTTAGTATACTTAAACTCGTCATTAAACCCGTTGCTTTATTGCTGGAAGATCAGAGAAGTGAGGCAAGCAGTGAAGGACACAATCAGACAATTTTGCTGTTCATCGTGTTAGTTTGTAAATATACTCAGTTATGTAACCATGTCACATATTGTGAAAACTATATTTAGGTTTACTATATTTATGGGCAAAGTTGTGCAAATGTGGTCTTTACTCCATGTTTACTACTGTTTTGTCACCCATGTAAATCCATTTTTTTTTTTTTGCAGTGATAGAAACGTAAAATGTTATGTTGCCTATTAGATTTTAAAACTTTGAATCAAGAGAAAAAATAAAACAAAGTTTCTTCTATTTTTTGTCCTCCTTGTCAACTGTCTTATCACCAAAAGTGAATATAATGGATTCATAAACGCAAGCGCGAGTATGAATTACAAGTATTTAGTTTGGGCAAAAGAACATGGCTTCGGCAAGGCTGGGCTTTCTTCAAATTCATTCATTGGCAAAACGTCGCAACGAAGTTGAACAACAAAAAACACATTTAAACACTTTCGGATCCGTACGGATAGCTCTCAGTTGTTTTTTCAGGAAATAGTTCCATTTTGTCCCCTCAGTTATTGTTGTTAAGTTGAGAAATCGGGAGCAAACTGCAGCGGACAACACAGACAACGCAGAATTTTTGCACTGGGAATAATTTGGAAAATAGCGCCACGGGAACTGCCGGAGTCTAGAAAAATACCGCAGTACCATTGATGAGATCTGAGAAAATACTCCAGCTAGCAATTGAAAAGAAATATTCAACCATGAAACGTCTGGCAATCTCAGAATACACCCGTAAAAACCTTCCACAAACCAACAGATGCAGAGGAATTAGTTAAAAAAAAAACAGTTAACGAGAAACAAACACTGATGGCGTAATTTTTAAACATTTGGTCCGTGTATATACCTTAGAATGAAATAGATTTTAGCTACGAAATCGAACCCACAAATGTATAGTTTTACTGGTAAGCTACAAATAAAAACCTCAAACTGGTAAAAGTTTAATCGACCTGAATCGTGGCTGATGGACCGCGGCTCGAGAAAAATATCCCATATCAAAAGCGTGTGGCGGAAAAATATTTCCACATTTGAAATGAAATATTTTGTTATAAACCATGATCTTAGTAAACAAAATTTGCATAATTGACTCTTTTCTTTCGCGGATCAGTTTTTGAACGTTCAGTGTCGCTCTCAGATAACTATAGCAGCAAAATTGATGGCTCAATTTCAACTTCTTCCTTCAACCGGCTTTAACAAAGAATGATTAGTATTAGTAAAAACGTTTTGTTTTTTTAAGTTATAAAGTTGTTAAAAAGGTATCCGTATTATTTTACTCGAAAGAGCGCCTTGGCGCTCTTTGCATTTTGACGGTTTCAGATGCAGCGCTTATTCGAGGGCGGCGCTCTTTTATTTCCAACGTTTTTAGAGACTACCGCACGGTACTATATAAAAAAAGATAATAAATATAACATTAACAACATTGCAAAAAATAACAAATAAACTCTTTAATAATCTTGCTGTTCAATGCGGCGCTTATTCCAGGGAGGCGCTCCGCGATCTTTAATAATCCTGCTCTTTAATGCGGCGCTTATTCGAGGGTTACGTTCTTTCGAATAAATACGGTACCGGACACATTTCCGCCGCACCTCCCCCTCCCATGTTATATATTGGCATACTCGGTCCCAGAGCTCTCGTTTGAGGGAACAAAATTAAGGAGAGGTTTCCTACCAAGCCACACAAAAACGACGCCTACTGTTTGATTCATGTTTATTTATTTCCATCTTTTCACAGCTTTGCGTGTTTTAAACGACTCCTCCTGTTTGATTCATGTTTATTTATTTCCATCCTTTCACAGCTTTGCGTGTTTGAAACGACTCCTTTTGTTTGATTCATGTTTATTTATTTTCATATTTTCTCGGCTTTGCGTACTTTAATTGACTCCTCCTGTTTGATTCATGTTTATTTATTTATTTTCATCGTTTCTCATCTTTGCGCGCCTTAAGTTCATTTCATGTTATCTTAGAGCGGTTGTCAATTGAGTGTAGTCACACCAAAACCAAAGTAATTATTCTGACCAATCAGAACAGACGCAGACAATCCAATGAACCAATTAACACTCGAAGCAAATATACATAGCCAACGCCAAGCGCGGGAAAACGCGTTCAGGCAAGTCAAGATTGATTTTAGTTTTACTTCTGATTGTTGAGAAATTCCTGTGGTTACCGTACTGTTTATTATGCTGAACAAGATGGTTCTAACTTTTAAGTTTGTGGATAATATCCTACAGTGTGACCATTCAAATGAAAGCTACTGAGCAGTACCTTCCTGTGGTACTATTTATCATGCTGTACAAGGTAGTTCTAACTTTTGCGTCTATGAATAAAATCTTAAAGTGTGACCATTGAAACGGAAGCTATTGAACATTATGTCTTGGTCGTCTTTGTTAAGCCCTTCATAGTGAGCCATATAGTGGTAAAGATCCCGCGACAGACATACAAGGGCTTGGTAAGTACTCACTAAGATTTCCAGTGCCATCATAGCTGTATCTCGTAGATTTATAACTTCGGCAAGGGTGGGAAGTACAAAACATTAAGTTTCATGTTCCAAAGTTGCCTTGGCTAAGGGACAATAAAATAAAAATACAGGGTTTTTTAATTTCCTTATTCGATCCACTGTGCAAAACCGAGGAATACAAAAGAAACCGCTCCGGTGGGACACGCTTTTTGTGGAATGTTTTTGTTTTTATGTTATTTTGCACGGGCTATTTTTTGTTTTTGACTGTAGTGCGACCAGGCCTCAACAGTTGTGTCAAGATGTCACGGGAGGGGATTGTCCTTAATATAAATCGATTAGTGTCCGCAATGGATGCTAGCCATTTTTGAATCGATAAAGTGAAATTAATTCACCACCAAAGCAAATTAATAAAACAAATATGTGCGGAATCCGGCGAGAGAGCTTGATCGGCAGAGGCGAAATTATAACATGACCTGATAATTGTAGGCACCAATGTTTGTTTGGTTCTGGACGATACAAACTAGGATAAATACATTGCCAGAAATTTTGGCGAGGACAAAGCTTTGAAAAATCATGGATTCGCTGGAGCCAGTCGATAGCACAACCATGACATCTTTTAACGATAGAATCGCTTCCACCGCTGACTTCTGTTATTCTATCAAAGTTAAACTGCTAAAGCGAACAGACAAATTGTCTAAAACATTTTCATTCCCCGATCTCGCTACGACTGAGTACTCGTGGAAGCCATCGTGTCACTCTGATGTGACGCTGGAAATATCAATTCCAAATTGATGTGTCAAGATAGTTAACACTCGTCAAATTTGCTGACAGCTTCCTATTGTCTATGAACCAATCTGAATTACCCGTTGCTAGTGCGGCGGGAAATTCGAACGTGTCCGTTACAGAAGAGAGTGCAGTCTTTTTTCCCCGCCTCTCCCCTAGTTTTCCCTCGGCTCACGTCGCTCGCCCCAGTCTCCCCAAGCTTGTTTGCGTGATTAGCTCTCCTGCTCGATTGACTGAAAAGGGACAGCTAGCAGTTTAATTTTAGTAGCATAAAAGGTAATGCATTCTATAAGATGTTAAAACATTACTATGAATAAAGAAGTGAACTTAACATTATTTGCTTCGATTCTCATTCTCTTTATTTCTGATTGTCTTCCCAAAAAGCTCCCAAAAGTGAGGTTTTATCAACACATCTGTGAGCGTGAATAGTAAGTAGTAAGCTTAGGAAAGGCTTGGAGCAGTCGGGTTGTTTTAAACATTTATATTCATAGCCGTAACTGAAGTTGCCAGAAAGTTGAAAAGGATCTCGGGTGAATTAAGGAATGGGTCTCGTTCGATTTAAAGGGGGGTGGTTTATTTTTAAACGTATTTGACTTATGAACTTTAAACTTTCTAAGAGGATTTTAATTGTTGAAATAAAAATTTTTCGCTTACATGAATGGACTTGCTACGTCACGTGACTTGTCACACCCAATTTTTAGCAATTTTCTTTCGATCGAAATTTACAACATTTTGGAAAAATATTTTTCAACTTAATTTGTTTTCTGTCAATGACCATTAGTACAGGGTCTATGGAACTAATCGGGGTTTTCCAAAGTTATTTGTTTTTTGTAAACTATAACGTTTTAATTTTAGAGAGGGACTGGGACTAGAGGAAAACAATGAATAATTATGCAGCAATAACAGTTTTCGAAATTTCCCGTTTAATTTGACGTATCACTCTGTAACTTGAAGACTAAGAAAGGAAAAACGGGAGCTTTTAATTGAATTTTCATGCTGTAATATGAAAATTCTAAATTTTGCATAATTTAGGGCGTGGCTGGTCATGTGACCCCAACAGACACAGGGTATCATCCAAAAATGGTTTTGTTTCTTAGTGCATGATCATAAGATCAAATATTAGGGGTCGCTGAATAAAGCTAGAAAAATTGATGAACACCCAATATTACACGAGGAGCCATGCCTTAATTCACGCGAGATGGACTATTCCGAACGATACATATCGCCGAAAAGCCGACGGAAATTCCAATTTTCTCGCTGCCGCTGCCGTGCTAAAATACAAATAAGGCGAAACATTAATTTTGGAAGTATGCTATCGCGTGGAGTAGCCAACATATTGGAATAAAAATTGCCATGTTTGGTATTTTATTTAACCATTTGTTATTATCGTTTCACTTAAAAGTCAAAGAAAAAAAAAAGAAAAATATTAATAAATAAATTTCAAATTAAAGAATAATTACAATTTCGAAAAGCCAACACTTATTTCGTTTTTTCTAGGTGGTAGTTGGTATGCATGCACCTTCTCACTGATAATTAAAAACATGTTGACGGGTTTATTATACGTATTTTAGTTATTGGCATTAATCAAAACCTCCTTAATAATCTATGTAACCACTACCGCCAAAATATAAGCCCAAGTCCCAATATTTGTATGTTTGATATTTGAAAAAAATTGGCCTTAATTTGCGAAAATACACACTCTACTAAAGTTAAAGACTGGTACCCCTTTTAAAAAATTGCATCCAAACATGACAATTTATAAAATCTACCTTGTTAAATGTCCCTCACTTGTTTTATTTTAAACCATCATATCTTTAAAAAATATTTTACATTAAAAAAGCCAATCCCAACTTTTTCGCAGTAAGTTCTGTTTTTCATATTTATTCACTTGCATTTTGAGATCGCTTTGTCTCTTATCTTCTCTTGATTAGTGTGAAAATTTAATATTACAAAACACCTCGATTTGTTCCAATTTATGATAGATGTCTTATTCAGCGAATTGCGCCAACATTTATTATTATAATTTACCATGCGCAGATATTTCACAATAATACTTCAGTACAATTCACCACACGTCTTTTATTTTAAATTTCAACTAATATAATTTCCTACATGTATTACAAAAATTAACGCCACGCTATTACAAAATAACGTTGATGTGCTATTAAAACTTGCGTCAATGGCTTTTTCAGTATTTTTACTGGTATAACTAAATTTAACGCAACGTTATGACCATATACCATAGTTGCGTTATAACAAAATTGCAAAGGGTTCAGTTGCAATTTTCTCTGACAGGTATTACAAACTTTAACACAGTGTTTGTACAATATACCATAGATCTCCACCGCGGTCAAACGTTCGAGGCGTTTTTTGTTTTATTTAGTGTGTTTTTTTTAATTCAGATTAAATGGAAATATGGGGAAAATGTATAAAAAAAATAGTTGACGTTACTATCTTTTAATCGTTTTTTTTTTTTTCAAAATGATATCCTTTTTCTGTTGAAAACTGACCAAAACTCTTTGCGCCTGATCAAAATAATGTTGACAAATGGCGCCGACAATTCTGCAGTTCGCAGTTTTTTAAACGCTTAGCTAAAGAACTTTTTTTTGTAAACTTTCAAAGCGTTTGGTAAATTGACAGAGTATTGGCAATATATTAAACTTTAAACAGTAAAAATGACAACCTTAACTTTTAAGCACTTTGCTTAACTTTTGCAAATTTTTCTCGAAGATTGACCGTGGTTAACCATAGATGTGTTATTTGCCCCCCTCTCCCCAGTCTCCCCTCGTTTTTCCCGCTCGTTCGCCCGCCGGATTTCCTTCACACTATCTGATCGCCTGGTGGAAGAGGCTATCATTAATGTCCCATAATAACCATATCTTTTATCGTTTAGCTGGATGTTAAGGTACTGTAGTTTAGCTAAATAAACAGAATTTAAAGGAACCCTTGCAAAGATTTATTAAACCAAAAAGGACCGATCACCTCAAAAACCATGCATACACTATCCCACGGTTCATACCCACATAGCTTACATACGGTTAGTACCCCCACCCCCACCCCCAAGTAGAATGTTTAGACACTTCCCAACCCATGTTTGCCCAATCATTTTTATTCGATGGTACAAAAAGAAGAGCCAGTATGCTATTTGTTGTGATTGGTGAGAATATAGCGAGTATAAACCAAGTACTCGCTTGTAGTTTCAGTTCCCGGAGGATAAAAGCCATCGGGTTTGTTACAATACGTATACCCAGAATTCAGACAACAAAATTCGAAATTATTCATTTCTTCATTTTGATATATTTTATTTTGCTCTATTAACAGTCAAAAGTGACCT
The DNA here is from genome assembly GCA_022457155.1 of Cladopsammia gracilis. NCBI lineage: Eukaryota > Metazoa > Cnidaria > Anthozoa > Scleractinia > Dendrophylliidae > Cladopsammia > Cladopsammia gracilis. The sequence goes on along the minus strand of JAJGOT010000011.1, from coordinate 2,044,865 downwards.
ACTAAGAAAGTGGATTGTCTTAAAAGTGTTGGTCGCAATAAAAAGATATAAAATATTTGGATAATTTCCAGGGAAGTTTGAATATATAATCAGCTCCTTTTCTACGATTTCGGGCTGTTTTTAGGGACAGCGTTATGTCATGTTCAGCATGTTCTGAATTTAGAATCAGAGAAAATTTTCGCCTCAGTAGAATATTAAAATGCTCAAGTTTCGTTTGCATAATTATTCACTGGCATAATCAAGTTTATTCTTGTGCGTGCAAGTTTATATAATAACCTGATCATATAAAACAAGCAAAATTGAAACAAATAATTTCTACAATGCTGATGATGTTGAAGGCTATCTAGGAAAAAATTAAAATATATGTTGAAAAAGAATAACCACACAGGAACAGGAACATCTAATTATGAGGGACACCTGCGACTTTGAAACACTGAATAAACAAAAAGAAATTAACATTTTTAATATCAGAACACTCTATAATTATGTTTAAAAGGTCAAAAATGTCACAAAAAGTCCGAGTAAACTGTCTAAGTTTTAAATAAGTATTATCAGTATTGTTTATAAACACGGAATGATAAAAGATAGCACATGAGCGTGGTGAGATTTAATATCACGTTTTACCACCAAAATTTCCTTAGAAAGTTTCTTCAGCGAGATTTAATAGGAAATCAAATTGCTTTTGACTACATATTAAAGAATATGTTTGAGCAAAGTCTTCTTTCAGCTTAAATTAATAATCCTAATTAGCTTTGGCCGGTTTCTATATTATGGAAGCAACAAATTAAACTTTACCTCAACTGACAATCAGTTTCTAAAATTAACAGCGGCGTGGACAACAAAGACGCAACTCTGCACGACATTTTAAAGTTCTTTTGTTTTCGTTAAGAGATGGACCATAATTTTTTTGACGGGCCGGGGGGGTGGAAAATTTTGGAGTAAATTGTTTGCAGAGGCTATAAACATTGAAATAAATTGTACGCAAGCAAAAAATAAAGAAAAAAAAATGTTTGCTGAGAGTATGGCAGTTGGACAGAGACACACAAAAATTGTTTGTCAAAAAAATAATGGTCCGTCCCTAAACAAGCCGCTGGTAATAAAAACTCATAAAAGGGCACAAAATTATTACGCACTTAGCTAAATTTTTGACTGACAGGCGATTGGGATGTTAACGAGTAGACTGATTCATCCTTAGAAAGAACTGATAGCATAACGTATTCACATTGCAGTAATATGGAGGCGAAAAACCTTACCAGAGATGAAAACCAGAAAACAGTTCAAGAACTGCTTTGTTCGTCAGAATTAACTTCAGGAATCCACAACGAGCTACTTGGTCTCTCAGCGATGAATATTTTTCTGTTCATTACTGCATTTCTGGGAAACACCCTGATCCTAATTGCTCTTCACATGGAATCTTCACTTCATCCGCCGTCCAAACTCCTGTATCGTAACCTAGCGGCAACTGACCTCTGTGTTGGTATCATTGTGGAGCCTCTTCGAGTTACTTACTTGATGTCTGTGGTGAACGAACGATGGAATATTTGTCACTACGCATTTGAATCAGCTTTTATCACTGGCTATACTTTGGGTTCAGTGTCTTTGTTGACAATGACTGCAATAACCATGGACAGACTTCTCGCCCTGCTATTAGGACTCAGATACAGACAAGTTGTAACTTTGAAGAGAACATATCTCACTGTAATTGTATTTTGGATTGCGTCTATTGCCGGCGCAGCAACGTACTTATGGAATCCCCTTATAACTATATGGTGTGGCAACATAACTATATCACTTTGCCTAGTCACCTCAACTTTCTCTTTCACAAAAATATTTCTTACTCTGCGTCACAACCAGATGCAAGTACAGAACCACGTTTCCCAAGGACAACCGAACCAAGCAATTCCACTGAACATAGTTCGATACAGAAAGGCAGTGTCCAGTGCACTGTGGGTGCAGGTAATAGCAGTAGTTTGTTATCTGCCGCTTGCTATAGTGTCGGCTTTGTCGCCTCTGAGAGGCTCACCTTCCTCTGTTAACCCTGTTAGTAACGAATTTACGGTTACTTTAGTATACTTAAACTCGTCATTAAACCCGTTGCTTTATTGCTGGAAGATCAGAGAAGTGAGGCAAGCAGTGAAGGACACAATCAGACAATTTTGCTGTTCATCGTGTTAGTTTGTAAATACACTCAGTTATGTAACTATGTCACATATTGTGAAAACTATATTTAGGTTTACTATATTTATGGGCAAAGTTGTGAAAATGTGGCCTTTACTACATGTTTACTACTGTTTTGTCACCCATGTAAATCCATTTTTTTTTTTTTTTTGCAGCGATAGAAACGTGAAATGTTATGTTGCCTATTAGATTTTAAAACTTTGAATCAAGAGAAAAAAAATAAAAGAAAGTTTCTTCTATTTTCTGTCCTTCTTGTCAACTGTCTTATTCCAAAAGTGAATATAATAGTTTCATAAACGCAAGTGCAAGTATGAATTACCGTATTTTCTCAAGAGGTGTTATCAACACATATGTAAGCGTGAATAGTAAGTAGTGAGCTTAGGAAAGGCTGGGAGCAGTCGGGTTGTTTTAAACATTAGGGAGCTTACGAATCGACGACTTTTGCACGACGACGCCGTTGGGTCAGGTCATAGTCCCGCGTCGCCGTCTTGCAGAAATTTGAATTTACGATTCCTAATGAAGACGACGACGTTGGTGGCGCGCACAAATCGTTGGGCGGTGTTGGATCTCTTGGACAGCTGGACAAGTGAATTGTTTAAAATGCGAAATATCTACGGCAGACTTATCCTAACAGCCGAAGCGACCAAAAATAGACAAAGCTTAGAAAACGAAAATTGCCCGACATTTACGCATTTGCAAGCCTATGTAAGATGTCCCTATAAATCAATCTGCTCGCTCGCGTAGCAGAAAAGCCGAGACAAATTTGTGTTTCTACAACTTCAGGCTGGCTAAAAGACGATTCAGGACAAGAATAAAAAACCTCATCGAATTACAAGCTTAACTTTTTGAAATCTAGCAACGTGTATTGCTTCCAGTCCCGGCTTCCAGTAAAATGAAGTAAAATATTTTCCTATTAATTTTTAACTATAGACCCGACTATAAAATATACACCCCTTTTAATTTCTTTGAAAATTCGTTAACTAAAGCAAATGTCTTATCCTTCAATAAGGTGTGGTTAACATAAACGAGTTTTCATTCAGCAATCTCATCCTGACCTTTTCGTGTCACTTGGCGTTTCACTTGTTTCACTTGCCATATTTCTACTTGATATTTTGGGGCGTTACTTGAATTAAAACAGACAAAAAGTCAGAAACATTTATGTCAAGAACATCTCCCTGATGTGATTCTTGAATTATCTGGCAGAATCCACTGAATTAACGAGAGAAAACTTCGAGAACTGACCTCACGTTCTGCTGTTTTGGCGACGCCGTCAATTTGCTCAAAACAACGTCGTCGACTTTGGCTCGACGCCGGCAACTTCCCACAAAATCATGCGCAGTAGGCATGTCACGCAATCCAACGGCGTCGTCGTGCGAAAGTCGTCGATTCGTAAGCTCCCTATTTATATTCATAGGCGAAACTGGAGTTGCCAGAAAGTTGAAAAGGATGGACTATTCCGAAAGATACATATCGCCGAAAAGCCGAAGGAAATTTCAATTTTCTCGCTGCCGCTGCCGCTGCCGTGCTAAATACAAATTAGGCGAAACATTAATTTTGGAAGCATGCTATCGCGTGGAGTAGCCAACATACTCGAATAAAAATTGCCATGTTTGGTATTTTATTTAACCATTTGTTATTATGGTTCCACTTAAAAGTCAAAGAAAAAAAAAAGAAAAAAATATTAATAAATAAGTTTCAAATTAAAGAATAATTACAATTTCGAAAAGCCATCGCTTATTTCGTTCTTTCTAGGTGGTAGTAGGTATGCATGCACCTTCTCACTAATAATTAATAAGATGTTGGTATAGGTAATCATACGGTTTCTAGTTCAATTTGGGATTAATTTGCATGAGTGAGTTTTTCAATTTTTTTTTTTTTTTTTGAAAAAAATTTTGGGGAATTTTTTTTTCTCTTTTTTTGGCCAAAAAAAAAGAAAAAAATTGTTTTTTCGATTTGTAATTTGCACTGGTGTTACACTTTTTGCACTGGTGTTACACTTGAACTGCACTGCTCTTAGCCAATCAGAATCGAGTAATTTTTTCTTGTATATTATTAACGGGTTTATTATACGTATTTTAGTTATTGGCATTAATCAAAACCTCCTTAATAATCCATGTTACCACTAACGCCAAAATATAAGCCCAAGTCCCAATATTTGTATGTTTGATATTTGAAAAAATGGGCCTTAATTTGCGAAAATACACACTCTACTAAAGTTAAAGGCTGGTACCCCTTTTAAAAAAAATTGCAACCAAATATGACAATTTATAAAATCTACCTTGTTAAATGTCCCTCACTCGTTTTATTTTAAACCATTATATCTCTAAAAAATATTTTACATTAAAAAAGCCAATCCCAGCTTTTTGGCAGTAAGTTTTGTTTTTCATATTTATTCACTTGCATTTTGAGATCGCTTTGTCTCTTATCTTCTCTTGATTAGTGTGAAAGTTTAATATTACAAAACACCTGAATTTGTTCCAATTTATGAAAGATGTCTTATTCAGCGAATTGCGCAAACATTTATTATTATAATTTACTGTGCGTAGATATTTCACAATAATACTTTGGTACAATTCACCACACGTCTTTTATTTTAAATTTCAACTAGTATAATTGCCTACATGTATTACAAAAATTAACGCCACGCTATTACAAAATAACGTTGATGTGCTATTAAAACTTGCGTCAATGGCTTTTTCAGTATTTTTTACTAGTATAACTAAATTTAACACAACGTTATGGCCATAGTTGTGTTATAACAAAATTGCAAAGGGTTGTTGCAATTTTCTCTGACAGGTATTACAAACTTTAACACAGTGTTTTTACAATATACTATAGATGTCCACCGCGGTCATCAAACGTCCGAGGCGTCTTTTTGTTTTATTTAGTGGGATTTTTTTTTTAATTCAGATTAAATGGAAATATGGGAAAAATGTATAAAAATAATAGTTGACGTATTATGATAGCCTTTTTGGTTGAAAACTGACCAAAACTCTTTGCGCCTAATCAAAATAATGCTGGCAAATGGCGCCGACAATTCTGCAGTTCACAGTTTTTAAGAGCCAATAGCTGCGGTTACACGTTTCAACTTTTACCTAGGTAAACTCGAAACAACAATAGCGAGTGCACGCTTAATTTGAATTAACAATAGCCCTTGCACGCTTAAGCGTGGCGCGGCTATTGTTCTTTCGAATTTACCTAGGTAAAAGTGGCAACGTGTAACCGCAGCTAATATCTGTAAATATCGAGAATGCCGCGTCACTCGTGAAATTTCAAATTTCTTTATATTTTGCCCAAATAACCTCTATTGTAAGTTATTTTCGAAAATACTACTCAGAGGTTGAGAAGCGCTTTAGTTTTAACGAAATCGAGGAAAGTCTAAAAAAAAGCGCTATTTTGGCGTTAAATCCATGCCGAAAATAGAGCGAAATGATGCATTTTCTTCTCGCTCGTACAGATAAACGCGATAATATCTATCGATGTACTTTGGCTGATTCATAACACATCTCTTGATCTTTCTAAAACACCTAATAAATTTGGGAAAGATGCTATTATTATAATATTTTTGACTTTTACAAATTCCCTACTTGTAGCGCTAGAGCGAGAGGGCGAATTTAGGGAAACGTTTACACCAGCGAAAGCCCACTGGTACATTGATTTTGAAGTTCAAAAAATATATATTCTTAAAGCACTACCTTTATATTCTACTGTGCAAAAATTTCTAACGCGGCCTGATAAAAGTGTCCCGTTAAGAAACGGAAACGTGAAGTGTATTTGACACAACGAACGTCCGTGAGAGGAAGAAGGGCTTCCCTACTCCGAACACGAAACTTTTATCAAGAACGAAAATCTGTCATTTGTAAAGGAACAAAGCTGTTATGTGCTTTAGTTTAAAAAATTATTTCGTAAACAGAAAAAAAGACAACAACAGCAATACAATGCTGACCCCGAGGTCATGTAGGGAAAACACGTGCAAGCAGCTCAAAGTACTTCTAGTCTGGTCAATCTAAACCTATACCTTGAACTAATTGCAACATGACATTTTTTTGCACCAAGTAACTCCTTGTGTGAAGCTATTCAACATATTAAAAGTCCGCAAAAATCCGCGTTGAGGGAAGTGGTAAATTTGCATAAATCCAAAATGGCTGCCCGTTATTTTTTCTTGAAAAAATATAAAGTAATATGGCATAGAAAGTGAAGCCAGAAATTAAATAAACGCTGTTTTCGGACCTCCCTGTTTTCTGCAGCACAGTATTTCCTGAAACAATGACATCTTTTGGAAATTGTGTCATTTTATGATTTGTTGTTCTGCAAAATTAGACAAATAGGTAGATAATTTTACTGAAAGTTCTACTTTTATTCACATACAGGTGTAAAATGCCCTTTTTTAAAATAAAACAGTAAAATCCCTGATGCTACACATACACTGTGCAGATTTTGCAGAAATCAGATATTAATAAGCAAATACCAATAGAAGGCACAACAAAGCGTAAGAAAAAGTTAGAATATAAGGTAATTACTGGTCCTAAATATCCACATGTGTTTGCAATATCGGCCTCCATCCTACTAATACTAACTACATTATTTACACCTGTTAGTCGCCACTTATACTTGATATAACTAGCTATCATTACTCTTCATCGCTGTCATCTGAAGTCGGTGTGAGGTGTGAGTTGCTGCACGTGATCCCTTTGCATTCTCCACATGCAACTGAGCACGAAAGGCCGGATTTCTTGTAGCTACATTTCCGGCTTTCGCATCCCCGTTTGCAAGAGCATCTCACCACCTTCAGAAGGTTTTCCGGAGCAGGAGGTAGTTCCGTTGTTTCTGCTTTCAACCTGTCGTCCACCTTTCGCCATCCCCCAGTCTCTGGATTCACTCTATTTCCTTTTCCGATTCACACCTGCACTTGCTAATAGACTCTAGAACTGTGAAAACGCGCAGCGGCGCTAGTGGGAGGAAGGCTCTGAACCGCCTGCACCGAAGTGTTGTTGGTGGCAACTTTCTCGCAAAAGCGCCTATATCGTAGGCTATCTAAACTTTCTTCAGGGCAGCTGCCATATAAGCAGCAAAGAGCCTTTTCTCCCGCAGCGATGATTTCTTCTTTAGTAGAACCTACAGTGAAAATCTTTGCCACTTCTCTTATGGTTGGGTCTCGTCTCATCTTTCGAAGTGTGACACCTTTTCCGATGCCATACAGCCTTGAGGTGGTGTCGCACTCAGAAAGGGCATGTGCAAATGGGAGCAAATAGCACATTTCTTTGCCAAGTTGACTTGTCAGGTGATTTATATGCCACACTCGATTTTTTTGGGCTGCCAGATGTCCTTCCGATCTGAAAATAAGGGGCATTGATTGCTCGTGAACGTGGTAACACAGCAGCACCAGATCAGTGTCTTCTCCAATGACTGTTGTTGAACATTTAGAAGCTGAATCAACTGCTGTCTGCGCAATCAAGAGATCCGCATCACCCTCGCTGTGAATAACTCTGAAACCTTGTTGTTCAAGCTTGGAAGCAAGCAAATAGATGAACTTTTGTTTGTTATCGGTGTTAGACAGAAAGCGCTCCTTCTTTACTCTTGGAGGCATCGCTGGAGTAAAATTCACTTGTGGGCCTACAGTACTCCTATAGACTGACGCAGGTGAGCTGTATCTTTAGTAGATGGTCCTCCACCATAACCATCAAACACAACAATTGTGTCGCTGTACTTTCGCTTGACGTAGTCGACATACTTGCTACTGATGGCATCGAAGGTTTCATTGCGTGTCCACGATATTCGCTGAAGGAGGGACCCGCCGTCTATGATATAACTCGTTGTTACTATATCCGGGATCCTCTCTTCAGCACCTGAACAAATATTCCAGACTTCATCTGCAAGTTGTGGCTTGTTTGCTTCTCGAAGCAGTCCGTTCGGCCCAAATTGATAGCGATGATGGCTGAGTACATAACTCAAACTTGAATACATCTGCTATATTATCTTTTAAGCTCCGAGCAACTGATGTCAGACGTTGAAAGAGTAAAATTATTGTGGATCAATCTGGATTGTTTCGCCATCCACCTTACTGACTTCTTGACTCCCATGGTAATTAGCTGTTTTTTCCTCTTGAATGTGTATTCTAACAGCATTCTTTCCCACCATGGACAGAAGAATTCCCTCCCCCACTTCCTTCCACTTGGTATCGGCCGTTACTCCAGTAGCAATATTCCGACAGTTATTACGACAATTGTTTTAAGATACACTGTCATTTTTTAAAGTTTGTTCTGTTTTTCAAAAAATTCAATTGAATTTCTAAATTTGGAAAAGTAATGGGTAGATGATCGTCGCCTGACAGAATGTCCTGTGCTTAGTTTTCAATTTGGAAAGAAAAACAAAAAAATATCGAAAATCTAAGAAGATGAAGTGGCTCGAGAGTTGGCTCTTATTTCTTTGCATTTGTGGTTTGTTTCCATATGATACTATCTTTTAGTTAGACATGTTTTATTATTTAAAACGTTGTTTCATTGTTACTTCTGTACCTGTTGAAGGCCACTTCAAATTAATTCAAATGTTTCACATACGTTATTTATTGTTAATTTTAGCATATCGGCCATGTTGGATTTATGGTCATCACTAAAACAGAAACACAGCAATTTATCTATTTTTTCCACGCGGATTTTTGCGGACTTTTGGTATGTTGTTTTTATGCATTAGCTGAACATTTTGCCGTAAAAATATTCCATGTTGCAATTAGTTCAAGGTTCGGCTATATTGTACGCTTCTTCGTCTCGCGGACGTTCGTTGTGTCAAATACACTTCACGTTTCCGTTTCTCAACGGGACACTTTTATCGGGCCGCGTTAGAAATTGTAACGCAGTAGAAAATAAAGGTTGTGCTTTAAGAATATATCTCTTTGAACTTCAAAACAATGTACCAGTGGGCTTTCGCTGGTGTGAACGTTTTCCTAAATTCGCCCTCTCGCTCTAGCGCTACAAGTAGGGAATTTGTAAAGGCCAAAAATATTATGATAATAGCATCTTTCCCAAATTTATTAGGTGTTTTAGAAAGATCAAGAGATGTGTTATGAATCGGCCAAAGTAAATCGATAGATGTTATCGCGTTTGTCTATACAAGCCAAAAGAAAATGCATAATTTCGCTCCATTTTCGGCATGGATTTCACCGGGCGCCAAAATAGCGTTTTAAGACTTTCCTCGATTTCGTTAAAACTAAAGCGCTTCTCAACCTTTGCGTAGTATTTTCGAAAATAACTTACTATAGAGGTTATTTGGGCAGAAATGTCGCGCGATGACGTCCGAGTAAACCGTCTAAGTTTTATCAGCATGGTCTATAATGATCATATAATCTTTTCAGCATGATCTATAAACACGCAATTAAAAAAAGAGGACATGATGTTTAATGTCAATTTTTACCCCCAACAATCCCTTAGAAAGTTTCTTCAGCTGGATTTAATAGGAAATCAAATTGCTCTTGTCTACATATTAAAGAATATGTTTGAGCTTAGTTTCTTTCAGCTAAAATTAATAATCATAATTAGCTTTTGTCGGTTTCTATATTATGGAAGCAACAAATTAAAGTTTACCTCAATTAACAAACCACCATGAATTTTTTTTAGCGGCGACTTTTATCATAGCTAGGTTCACTTTCTAAAATTAACACCGGCGTGGACAACAAAGACAGAACTCTGCACGACATTTTAAAGTTCTTTTGTTTTCGTTAAACAAGCCGCTGGTAATAAAAACTTATAAAAGGGAATAAAATTAATACGCACTTAGCTAATTTTTCGACTGACAGGTAATTGGGGTGTTCACGAGTAGATTGATTCATTGGCTTATAAAGAACCGGATATAGCTTAACGTATTCACATTGCAGTAATATGGCGGCAAACAACCTTACCGGAGATGAAAACCAGAAAACAATCCAAGAACTGTTTTGCTCGTCGGAATTAACTTCAGGAATTCACAACGAGCTGCTTGGTCTCTCAGCGCTGAATATTGTTCTTTTCATTACTGCATTTCTAGGAAACACCCTGATCCTAATTGCTCTTCACAAGGAATCTTCACTTCATCCGCCGTCCAAACTCCTGTATCGTAGCCTAGCGACAACTGACCTCTGTGTTGGTATCATTGTGGAGCCTCTTCAAGTTACTTACTTGATGTCTGTGGTGAACGAACGATGGAATATTTGTCACTACGCATTTGAATCAGGTTTCATCACTGGCTATACTTTGTGTTCAGTGTCTTTGTTCACAATGGCTGCAATAACCGTGGACAGACTTCTCGCCCTGTTATTAGGACTCAGATACAGACAAGTTGTAACTTTGACGAGAACATATCTCACTGTAATTGTATTTTGGATTGCGTCTGTTGCCGGCGCAACAACGTACTTATGGAATCCCCTTATCACTCTATGGAATGGCAACATAACTATATCACTGTGCCTAGTCACCTCAACTTTCTCTTTCACAAAAATATTTCTTACTCTGCATCACAACCAAATGCAAGTACAGAACCACGTTTCCCAAGGACAACCGAACCAAGCAATTCCACTGAACATAGCTCGATACAGAAAGGCAGTGTCCAGTGCACTGTGGGTGCAGGTAACAGCAGTAGTTTGTTATCTGCCGCATGGTATAGTGTCGGCTTTGTCGCCTCCGAGAGGCTTACCTTCCTCTGTTTACCTTGTTTCTAGCGAATTTACGGTTACTTTAGTATACTTTAACTCGTCATTAAACCCGTTGCTTTATTGCTGGAAGATCAGAGAAGTGAGGCAAGCAGTGAAGGACACAATCAGACAATTTTGCTGTTCATTGTGTTAGTTTGTAAATACACTCAGTTATGTAACTACGTCACATATTGTGGAAACTATATTTAGGTTTACTATATTTATGGGCAAAGTTGTGCAAATGTGGTCTTTACTACATGTTTACTACTGTTTTGTCACCCAGGTAAATACACTTTTTTTTTTCTTTTTTTTTTTGCAGTGATAGAAATGTGAAATGTTATGTTGCCTATTAGATTTTAAAACTTTGAATCAAGAGAAAAAATAAAACAAAGTTTCTTCTATTTTTTTCTCCTTCTTGTCAACTGTCTTATTCCAAAAGTGAATAGTTTCATAAATGCAAGTGCGAGTATGAATTACAAGTATTTTGTTTGGGCAAGAGAACATGGCTTCGGCAAGGCAGGGCTTTCTTCAAATTCAGTCATTGGCAAAACGTTGGCAGCGAAAAACACATTTTTAAAACACTTTGGGATCCGTACGGATAGCTCTCAGCTGTTTTTTCAAGAAATAGTTCCATTTTGTCCCCTCAGTTATTGTTGTTGAGTTGAGACATCGGAAGCAAACTGCAGCGGACAACACAGACAATGCAGAATGCACTGAGAATAATTTGGAAAATAGCGCCACGGGAACTGCCGTGGTCTAGAAAAATACCCCAGCATCATTGATGGGATCTGAGAAATTACTCCAGCAAATGAAAAGAAATATTCAACCATGAAACGTCTGGCAATCTCAGAATACAGCCGTAAAATCCTTCTACGAACCAACAGATGCAGAGGAATAAGTTAAAAAAAAAGAAACAGTTAAAGGGAAACAAACACTGATGGCGTAATTTTTAAACACCTGGTCCTTGTACACTTCACAATAAAACTGATTTCAGCTACGAAATCGAAAACCCAAAAGTAGTTTTACGGCTTGAAACCCAAGCTTGACAAATTTCAGCCTGCCCATACTGGTAAGCTACAACTGAAAACCTCAAACTAGAAAAAGTTTAATCGACATGAATTGTGGCTGATTCTTACATGAATTTTTTTTACAAACCCAGATCTCAGAAAGGTTGACCGCGTTGCCTATTCTTTTCAAAATTATATTTGCACAACTCCGCCAAGATGGCCGCCATCTTGGATTTTACTAAAAATTCAAATTTATCGGAAAAATGTGGAAATTGTAAATATTGTTTGCTAGAGTTGCAAAATAACATACAATTAAACATTTTGATGCTTTTGGTAGCATTCTATATTTTTTCGGCTGAAAAAAGGTGAAAAACACGCGTTTTTAATCAAAAATAGGTTGGCCTCAAGTTACTTCTGACGTCATATCTCGTTACCATATTAACCCGTTGTACACATTCTGTATCATAGTTCCCTACAGGATCGGCTATGCAATATTAATTTACAATTCAGTTAAAGAACTAAAAGCTATGGGTGTAAGATGATATATTTTACAATGTATCAGTTGTCTACTTTGAAAATACGAAAACATCCATCTTGCGCAGGCTCGAAAATTCTTTTCGGCAGATGTTTTTCCTTTATATATTTTTTTAGGAGAAACAGTCTTAGTAATTTGAACCTAACTGTTTCTGTTTATAGTCGGCGGCATTCCTTAATTTAATTCAGAGGTAAAAATACGACATAAAGGCTTTCGTTTCTTCGCTTCTGCCGGCTGGGTCTTTTATTAAAATCAGTTAGGTAATGAAAACATTCCTGTGACTATATTTTTTAAATATAAATATCCGTATAGACTTAAAAGGCAATATAGATATAAAAAGAAGACAACGAATACTATAGTCTATTTTAAAATGTTTATATTATAGAAGGTAAATTATCGAATAATTGTTGAAATCGAGAAGACGTTTTCGAAAAACCTCCACATGTAATAGTCACTTTGAGTCTGTTTTAAAAGATGAAAGCTCGATATAAATGAACTAAAACAAAAAGAATCAAAGGCTCCTTAGAGCCAACCCGTGAATTTGAAATGCTAGCGTAACGCAATATTGCGGTAAGCTTATGTTTTTACTCTATCACGGTTCAATATTTTTTTTAAAATTAAACGTAAGGAGTTTTGACAAACGCAAAAAGTAAAAATACAGTACATCACTTTCATAATGTTCAGTCCGAAGAAGAAAGAAAAAAAAAAGAAAAAAAAAGAACGGCCCGAGCGAGATTCGAACCTGGGCCTTTCGGCTGTAAGTCCGCGGTTTACACCACTCGACCACCGTGACCTCTGATTTGAGATGGGTTAAATTTTATTACTTGAAGTTAGATAAGAATCAAAACGCGTGTCTCAGTTGAAAATTCTTTTTAGATTGATTTTAACGTTGCATTAAAGACTCCAAATGCGAAACATCTTTAAGCTTATTGTTGTTTATATTCGTTTACACCAATTTAGTGATTGTTATAGCTGGATTCACGCTGTTCTTGTTGCAAAACGCATTCGTAACAAAAGCATTACGTCACTAAGTTTACAGCTGATGGAAGGAGTGAGCGAGTGAGTGCTCATTTGCATATCTGTCGCCGTTACCGATAACCCGTTCATTACGCATGCGCGTATATTCACGGGTTAAAAAGAAGCAAATGCGTTAAAATGACATACAGATGACGAACATTAAAACAAACATCGTTTCAAAACATTAATGCACGCTGGATTTCATACATGAATAATGAAAGTGACAGAGGAATAAACGACATGCATTGGTGGTCATGGTTACAGGGAGCCTATCAGAACTGTCATAAATTATTCAAGACTTACCAACTCAAATGAGTATTGCTGGTGGTTGAGTCCCCTGTTTATTTGTATGTTTTACCTCTCGACAGAAAACGAACAAGAGAAAAAACTTCCCCTGAAGTAAGTAGAGACTGCATTTCTAGAATTTCTGTCTTTGAAACGATCACGGGATCACGGGAAAATTAACTTAATGTTCGCGTTATGAACATTCTTATTTTTTCTCGCGCAATCATGCATACAGAGGTTAGTTTCTTAAAGAAACGGTGGAGTGGTGCTAAGTCGGGTGGGGACTGGTGCTAAGTCGGGTTTGGGGGTGAAACACGAAAATTTGGTTTTAACGACTGACTTGATAAGGAACAAAAGTTGGCCGCTGTAAAGGAATTAAAAAAGCTTACGTTTCCAGTTCTAGCCCTTCGTCTGAGCATTCGGTCACTTCTAATTTATTTTATTCTAATAGCTTCTACACCGGAACTTCCAGTTTAATAGGGTACCTTTGGCCCGAGATAGTTAAATGTAACATTTCGTCATTTCCAGGTTTAAAGCTATTTTTAACCGTTGTGTAGATTATTGAGTTTGTTATGTTTTTTTTTTCACACTTTTGAATAATATTTTAGATCGGAATTGTCTATAATGCAATGCTTTGTCGACTTTAGTTGATACAATATTGTAATTAAAAGACCGTACCTGTCTTTCAGTTAGCAGGATGGATCATGTTGTATTTTCGGCAAACTTCCCGTGTGATCAATTATTTAAGAGTGCCACTGTTGAATTTTGAATTCAACTTCCGTTTTAAAATAGTAGCCTTCGATTTCATTGAGAGGATCGCAATTTAGGATTTCAACGGCCGACACAGGAATAGTTTGAACCACATTTTACAACAATATAAATACTACGATATCTTGCACATCTCTCATTCAAAAAGGTTAAAAAAAGTGGTCACTTTTCCTTCGACCCTTTTTAAGGTTACAGTGTACCTTCAGATCGAAAATTTATTGAAATTTTTTTTTTGGCGTTAAAAAAAAGTTTACAGGATGAACTTTCATCCAAAAAAAAAATTATCGAAAAATAGTAAAAATTGACGGTGAAATGACGGTATAACTTTTGTGGGCGGAGTTTGTTTATTACGCGATATGTTTTTTTAAGCGCCGTTTTCTCAAAGTTAATTTTTCGCTTGTTAGGGACACTTTAAAGAGCTACAACTCAAAGGGAATTTGTTCGATGTTCCTTAAATTTGGACAGAAGCTAGGCTAACATATAATCAACAAAAACGTGTCGGCGAATTTCTTAATTCCGAAAACTTTTTCGTCAAGAGCCATTTTCGTGCGATCATTCCAATTTTTTTTCTCCCCTTTTCGACAATATTCTGTAACTTTTCACTGCAAATGAATATGGGAAATCGCCGACACGTTTTTTTAGCGCTTCGTATCCGGAAACCCGAGAACAAATCAAATTAGCAAAATATAATAATCGCTTTGAGTTATAGCGTTTTAAAGCTGATTCGGACGTTCGCATTTAGACGTCGTAAAAAATTCGACAATTAATTTTATTAACAAATGGTTTCCATATTTAGATAGCCAGCTCTATAAGCTTTAATTTGATATCTGGGTTTAGGTATATTAAGTGTAATCTTAAGACGCTAGAGCTGTTATACTGGAGACACCCCCGAAGGTACACTGTAACCTTAAGTGTCAGTCATTTTATAAAACACTTGGATATGTCCCAGATAACCGGTCCCCTTTTAAAATATCACATGTCAAGACGTTAAGCCGAGAAGTCCGGAGCGCGAAACTGTTACAAGTGCGCATCTGACCTTAAATGAATTATAAGCTCAAACAAATTAAACTCAGATAAAACTATAAGGCATAAAGATCATAGTTGGACAAGATAAGTTAACCACGTTACGTACAGTTATTTCCGTTATATGAAGAAGTGTTGCCGTCTTTAAATATTTCTGACTTTCTCCTTGATGTCAGCTAATACCTGCATAACATGTCATTAATGTGATACAACAAAATAAAGGATTTGCTAATAACGCAAACACTTCTTGATAATTTTTCCCTCTCCTGTGTCAAAGATGTAGACAGATTTTTCTTTCAATAAGCGAATGCCGCTTTACTGGTGAAAGTACTAATTCGTGAGTCTTAATCAGTTGATGCCTTCAAGTCAACCTACTGAAATTTTAAAGCATAAATTTTACGCGAGGTATTTGGTAAAATATAAGAACGAAATTTCTTTCTCTATTTTTTGGAGTATCAGCCCTATTTTCACGTTAGTGATTTAAAGGCTCCCTACTTTTCAAACAAAAGCTGCTTTAGTTTAGACCGAAACAGAGACGTAAACTGTTTAACGAATAAGGCGCTAATTAGAATTAAAATTTATTCTTGTGGATGCATGGGGAGTTTGTTAACCATTTAAGTGAAACTCATGTTTCGCTCTTAAATTAGAACGAAATTGATGTCTCTTTCCATCATTTTGGTTGCACAGAGAATGAGTAATTATTCGCTTCTGGTATCGCGTTCCTAGTTCCTAAGGGATCGAGAAGTATCAATGTTTCAACATTGTATAATAAACCTCACATCATTTAGTGCAAGTTAAAGACTTTAATTTGAGGATTTTTAAAATGAAAAGAACATTTGTATTTAGTAGGACAAATAGGCATTATATAACTGATATGAAAATATTTTTTATTCCAAACTTTAGGGGCCGATTACATGGCGAATTTCAGCCCGGGCTGAGATTTCAGCCCGGTCAACCGGGCTGAAATCTCAGCCCGGGCTGAAATTCGCCATGTAATCGGCCCCTTATTAATTATATTATTTAATTTTTTTAAGTGCAAAAGGGAAAACAAAGGAATACACCATTGTAGTCAGTGCTGATTTTTACTTGTTTGGGATTATTGCCGTTGAAATTGTTTGCAAATTTTGAAATAGAAATTGAAATTGCCGTTGAAATTGCCGTTGAAATTGTCGAGAAACTGTGTATTGCATTATTAAAATTTTCTACACCATAACGTCAAATTTTTGAGCACAGGCCGAGCCGGGACTACAAGTTATTATTACTATTTTTTTTTCACCTCAATTAACAAACCACCATGAATACTTTTAAGCGGCGAATTTTATCATAGTTAGGTTCAGCAAAAAATTAACACAGGCGTGGACAACAAAGACAGAACTCTGGTAATAAAAACAAACCGCTGGTAATGAAAACTCATAAAAGGGCGTAAAATCAATACGCACTTAGCTATTTTTTTTGACTGACAGGCGATCGGGACGTTTACATTGTAGACTGATTCATCCTTAAAAAGAACTGATATAGCTTAACGTGTTCACATTGCAGTAAAATGGCGGCAAACAACCTTACCGGAGATGAAGAACAGAAAACAATCCTAGAACTGTATTGCTCGTCAGAATTAACTTCAGGGATACACAAGGAGCTGCTTGGTCTCTCAGCGCTGAATATTTTACTGTCCATTACTGCATTTCTGGGGAACATCCTGATCCTAATTGCTCTTCACAAGGAATCTTCACTTCATCCTTCGTCCAAACTCCTGTATCGTAACCTAACGGCAACTGACCTCTGTGTTGGTATCATTGCGGAGCCTCTTCGAGTTACTTACTGGATGTCTGCGGTGAACGAACGATGGAACATTTGTCGCTACGCACAGAAATCAAGTTATATCACTGGCATTAGTTTGTGTTCAGTGTCTTTGTTGACACTGACTGCAATAAGCGTGGACAGACTTCTCGCCCTGTTATTAGGACTCCGATACAGACAAGTTGTGACTTTGAAGAGAACATATCTCACTGTAACCGTATTTTGGAATGTGTCTATTGTATTCGCAACAACGTCTTTATGGAATCCACCTAGTATAATTTTATACACCTATGTTGGCATACTACTGTGCCTAGTCACCTCAATTTTCTCTTACACAAAAATATTTCTTACTCTGCGTCGCAACCAAATGCAAGTACAGAACAATGTTTCCCAAGGGCAACCGAACCGAGCAATTCCACAGAACATAGCTCGATACAGAAAGGCAGTGTGCAGTGCACTGTGGGTGCAGGTAACATTAGTAGTTGTTATCTGCCGCATGGTATAGCGGTAACTTTGACGCCTTCGAGAGGCTTACGTTCCTCCCCTTACCTTGCTTTGCAATTTACGATTACAATAATTTACCTAAACTCGTCGTTAAACCCGTTGCTTTATTGTTGCATCGCCAGAAATCAGGGACATTGGAGCAGCGAATTTTCGTGCGTCTTACACTGCGATGTCGCTTCATTGGTATACACCGCTGCTCCACCCTACGGGCTCAAATTCGTTTGGTGCGGCTTCGGTGCGACAAAAATGGTTGTGTTAAATAAAGCGTATTCAGGCCCACATAGGAACCACTGACCGAAATAATTCGCTCGCAGTTGAAAACAACAAGACTTTAGCTTTTGAATGAGGGATTTGCAGCAAAATTTGGAGCATTCTGTGCCCAAATATCGCAGTTCGAAGACAGCGAACTTCAAGACTTTAGCGTGGACTGTTGGTGGAAATGATTTTTACAGCTCTGAACGATTTTTGAAAGCAAAAAGCAGGGCGAAGGAACCATCGTAGAAAGTGAGAATGCGATGATCGTCAGTTCAGTCGGTGCTTCTTCTCAGACGATTGCGGCAAGTTGGCTACCCCCATCACTTTACGAACTATGGTGCCTCGAAATCCCGTTTTGAGTGAAAATCGGCATTAATGGCTTCTAAAATAGAGAGCATTGTATGAGCGAAGCTTCGGAAATATGTTTTGTTGAAAAGCAGGGCCAGTAACAATTGTGGGGAAAATCAAACTTACAAAAACACTTGAAAAGATGTTCATAAATTTACCCGGAATGCGGCAAATATTCCAGGTAAGCTAAAAGCCAGCCAATTTGATTTTGTTTTATTTCTGCCATACAAAGCCTTCTAGTGTTTGGCGGCCATATTGCCACTGAAACTCGCGCACGCGCGGTGAACATGTCCGCTATTTCTGGCGATGGAAGATCAGAGAAGTGAGGCAAGCAGTGAAGGACACAATCATACAACTTTCCTGTTCGTATAGTTAGTTTATAAACATTTTCAGTTATGTAAAGAAGTTTATCTTGTGGAAACTATATTTATGTTTACTAGCACTCAAATGTAATTTATTTAACCACTGCATGTGTATTAAATATTTCGAAAATTGAACGATTTTTCATGGTCATTTGTTTTAATAAAAACATAAAATGTTATGCTGCCAATTAGATTTTAAAACTTTTAATAAAGAGAAAAGTAAAACAAGTTTACTTCTATTCTCTTTCTCCTTCTTAACATTTAACTGTCTTATTCCAAAAGCGAATAGTTTTATAAACTCAAGTGAAGTATGAATTATATTATTGTTACGGAGCCAGATCTAAGAAAGGTTAACCGCGTTGCCTCTCCTTTTCAAAAGCAAAAATTTGCATAATTCACTCTTTGTTTTCGCAGATATTATTCGAACTTTGAGTGTCCCTCTCAGAACTAGCAGCAAATTTTATCGCTCATTTTCAACTTCTTCCTGTAATGGACTGTAACAAGGAATGACCGGTATTAGTAAAAATGCTTTCAAAGTTATAAAGGTTAAAAAAGTATATCGTATTTACTCGAAAGAGCGCTCTTAAAACGTTTCGCTTTCACATGAAGCGCATAATCGAGGGCGGCGCTGTTTTATTTCCAACGTGATTAGAGACTACCGTACAGTACTATAACAAAGATAATATAATTATAAACGGTAACGGTATTGCAAAATATAACGTCTCTGGCTTTTCGTGCAATTACCAAAATAAATATCCGCGATTAGTTTAATTTGAGTTGTACCGTTGTTGCTATTTTCGAGATCGAGATAATGTTTCGGTTGAGAACCGCTTTATTTAATAATCTTTACCTTCAATGCGGCGCTTATTCGAGGGCGGGGCTCTTTAATAATTTTGCTCGTCAATGCGACGCATATTCGAGGGCGACGCTCTGTCGAGTAAATACGGTATCCCATCCCATATTATATACTGGCATACTCGATCTCAGAGCTCGCGATTGCAGGAACAAAGTTAAGGAGAGCTTTCCTATCAAACCAAACAAAACGACTCCTCCTGTTTGATTCAAATTTATTTATTTTCATCTTTTATCATCTTGGCGTGCTTAAGGTTCATTTGATATTCTCTTAGAGCGATTTCAATTGAGTGTAGTCAAACCAAAACAGAAGCAATTATTCTGACCAATCAGAACGGACGCAGACAATCCAATGAACCAATCATCACTCGAAACAAATGCACGTAGCCGACGTTTCGTTTGCATAATCATTCACTAACATAATCAAGTTTATTCTTGTGGGTGCAAGTTTATATAATAACCTGATCAGCTATAAAACAGGCAAAATTGAAACAGATCATTTCTACAATGCCATGATGTTGAGAACTATCTAGGAAACAATGACAATAAAAGTTGAAAAAGAATAATCACAGAGAAACAGGAACAACTGATTATGAGGGACACCTGCGAATTCGAAACACTGAAAAAACAAAAAGAAATTAACATTTAATATGAAAACACTGTATCATTATGTTTCAAATGTCGAAAATATCGCCAAATGTCCGAGTAAACTGTCTAATTTTTTTATCAACACGCAATGATATAAGCTAGCACATGATGTTTATGTCATGTTTACCCACCTAAATTCCCTTAGAAAGTTTCTTTAGCGAGATTAAATAGGAAATCAAATTGCTCTAGCTACATATTAAAGAATATGTTTGAGCTAAGTCTTTTTTCAGCTAAAATTAATAATCCTAATTAGCTTTAGTCGGTTTCTATATCATGGAACCAACAAATTAAAGTTTACCTCAGTGGCCGTGAAATGCGGCGACTTTTGTCATAGTTAGGTTCATTTTCTAAAATTAACACCGGCATGTGACAACAAAGACAGAACTCTGCACGACATTTTAAAGTTCTTTTGTTTTCGTTAAACAAGCCGCTCGCAATAAAAACTCATGAAAGGGCATAAAATCAATACGCACTTGGCTAGTTTTTTGATTGACAGGCGAATGGGATTTTCACGAGTAGACTGATTCATTCTTATAAAGAACTGATATAGCTTAACGTATTCACATTGCAGTAATATGGCGGCAAACAACCTTACCGGAGATGAAAACCAGAAAACAATTCAAGAACTGTTTTGCTCGCCAGAATTAACTTCAGGAATACACAACGAGCTGCTTGGTCTCTCAGTGCTGAATATGTTTCTGTCCATTACTGCATTTCTGGGAAACACACTGATCCTAATTGCTCTTCACAAGGAATCTTCACTTCATCCGCCGTCCAAACTCCTGTATCGTTGCCTAGCGGCAACTGACCTCTGTGTTGGTATCATTGTGGGGCCTCTTTCAGTTACTTACTGGATGTCCGCGGTGAACGAACGATGGATCATTTGTCACTACGTACTTTACTCACGTTATATCACTGCTGTCAGTTTGTGTTCAGTGTCTTTGTTTACAATGACTGCAATAAGCGTGGACAGACTTCTTGCCCTGTTATTAGGACTCAGATACAGACAAGTTGTGACTTTGAAGAGAGCATATCTCACTGTAATCGTATTTTTGGTTGTGTCTATTATCGGCGCAACAACGTACTTATGGAATCCCCTTATAACTAGATGGTATGGCAACATAGGTACACTACTGTGCCTAGTCACCTCAATTTTCTCTTACACAAAAATATTTCTTACTCTGCGGCACAACCAAATGCAAGTACAGAACCACGTTTCCCAAGGGCAACCGAGCCAAGCAATTCCACTGAACATAGCTCGATACAGAAAGGCAGTGTGCAGTGCACTGTGGGTGCAGGTAACATTGTTAGTTTGTTATCTACCGTATTGTATAGCGGTAGTTTTGACGCCTCCGAGAGGTTTACCTTCCTCCGTTTACCTTGCTAGGCAATTTACGCTTACTTTACTTTACTTAAACTCGTCATTAAATCCGTTGCTTTATTGCTGGAAGATCAGAGAAGTGAGGCAAGCAGTAAAGGATACAATCAGACAACTTTCCTTTTCGTAGAGTTAGTTTATAAATATGTTCGGTTATGTAAAGAAGTTTATCTTGTGAAAACTATATTTAGGTTGACTAGTCCTCAAATGTAACTTATTTAAGCACTGTGTATTAAATATTTCGAAATTTAACGTTTCCTCATGGTCATTTATTTTAATAGAAACATAAAATGTTATGCTGCCAATTAGATTTTAAAACTTTTAATAAAGGGAAAAAATAAAACAAATTTACTTCTATTCTCTTTCTCCTTCTTAACATGCATTTAACTGTCTTATTCCAAAAGCGAATAGTTTTATAAACTCAAGTGCAAGTATGAATTATATTATTGTTACGAAGCCAGATCTAAGAAAGGTTAACCGCGTTGCCTATCCTTTTCAAAAACCAAACTCTTTTTCTTCACTGAAATTATTCGAACTTTGAGTGTCGCTCTCAGAACTAGCAGCAAATTTTATCGCTCATTTTCATCTTCTTCCTTCAGTGGACTGTAACAAGGAATGATTAATATCAGTAAAAATGCTTTTAAAGTTATAAACGTTAAAAAGGTATATCGTATTTACCCGAAAGAGCGCTCTTAAAATATTTCTCTTTCACATGCAGCGCATAATCGGGGCGGCGCACTCTTTTATTTCCTACGTGTTTAGAGACCACCGTACGGTACTATAACAAAGATTATAATACATATAAACGGTAACGGTATTGCAAAATATAACGTCTCTGTCACTGGCTTTTTGTGCAATTACCAAAATTTGAGTTATACTATTGTTATTTTTTTAGAGATCGAGATAATGTTTCGGTTGAGAACCGCTTTCCGAGTGCGGCACTCTTTAATAATCTTTCTCTTCAATGAGGCGCTTATTCGAGGGCAGGGCTATTTAATAATCTTGCTTTTCAATGCGACGCGTATTTGAGGGCGACGCTCTTTCGAGTAAATACGGTATCCCATACCATATTATATATTGGCATACTCGATCCCAGAGCTCACGATTGCGGGAACAAAATTAAGGAGAGGTTTCCCACCAAACCACACAAAACGACGCCAACTGTTTGATTCATGTTTATTTATTTTCATCTTTTCTCATCTTTGCGTGTTTTATTTTCATTTGATATTCTCTTAGAGCGATTTCAATTGAGTGTAGTCAAACCAAAACCAAAGCAATTATTCTGACCAATCAGAACGGACGCAGACAATCCAATGAACCAATCAACACTCGAAACAAATGCACGTAGCCGACGTTTCGTTTGCATAATCATTCACTAACATAATCAAGTTTATTCTTGTGGGTGCAAGTTTATATAATAACCTGATCAGCTATAAAACAGGCAAAATTGAAACAGATCATTTCTACAATGCCATGATGTTGAAAACTATCTACAAGTAGGAAACAATGAAAATAAAAGTTGAAAAAGAATAATCACAGAGAAACAGGAACAACTGATTATGAAGGACACCTGCGAATTTAAAACACTGAAAAAACAAAAAGAAATTAACATTTAATATGAAAACACTGTATCATTATGTTTCAAATGTCGAAAATATCGCCAAATGTCCGAGTAAACTGTCTAATTTTTTTATCAACACGCAATGATAAAAGCTAGCACATGATGTTTATGTCACGTTTTACCCACCTAAATTCCCTTAGAAAGTTTCTTTAGCGAGATTAAATAGGAAATCAAATTGCTCTAGCTACATATTAAAGAATATGTTTGAGCTAAGTCTTTTTTCAGCTAAAATTAATAATCCTAATTAGCTTTAGTCGGTTTCTATATCATGGAACCAACAAATTAAAGTTTACCTCAGTGGCCGTGAAATGCGGCGACTTTTGTCATAGTTAGGTTCATTTTCTAAAATTAACACCGGCGTGTGACAACAAAGACAGAACTCTGCACGACATTTTAAAGTTCTTTTGTTTTCGTTAAACAAGCCGCTCGCAATAAAAACTCATAAAAGGGCATAAAATCAATACGCACTTGGCTAGTTTTTTGATTGACAGGCGAATGGGATTTTCACGAGTAGACTGATTCATTCTTATAAAGAACTGATATAGCTTAACGTATTCACATTGCAGTAATATGGCGGCAAACAACCTTACCGGAGATGAAAACCAGAAAACAATTCAAGAACTGTTTTGCTCGCCAGAATTAACTTCAGGAATACACAACGAGCTGCTTGGTCTCTCAGTGCTGAATATGTTTCTGTCCATTACTGCATTTCTGGGAAACACACTGATCCTAATTGCTCTTCACAAGGAATCTTCACTTCATCCGCCGTCCAAACTCCTGTATCGTTGCCTAGCGGCAACTGACCTCTGTGTTGGTATCATTGTGGGGCCTCTTTCAGTTACTTACTGGATGTCCGCGGTGAACGAACGATGGATCATTTGTCACTACGTACTTTACTCACGTTATATCACTGCTGTCAGTTTGTGTTCATTGTCTTTGTTGACAATGACTGCAATAAGCGTGGACAGACTTCTCGCCCTGTTATTAAGACTCAGATACAGACAAGTTGTAACTTTGAAGAGAACATATCTCACTGTAATCGTATTTTTGGTTGTGTCTATTATCGGCGCAACAACGTACTTATGGAATCCCCTTATAACTAGTAGATGGTATGGCAAAATAGGTACACTACTGTGCCTAGTCACCTCAATTTTCTCTTACACAAAAATATTTCTTACTCTGCGGCACAACCAAATGCAAGTACAGAACCACGTTTCCCAAGGGCAACCGAGCCAAGCAATTCCACTGAACATAGCTCGATACAGAAAGGCAGTGTGCAGTGCACTGTGGGTGCAGGTAACATTGTTAGTTTGTTATCTACCGTATTGTATAGCGGTAGTTTTGACGCCTCCGAGAGGTTTACCTTCCTCCGTTTACCTTGCTAGGCAATTTACGCTTACTTTACTTTACTTAAACTCGTCATTAAATCCGTTGCTTTATTGCTGGAAGATCAGAGAAGTGAGGCAAGCAGTAAAGGATACAATCAGACAACTTTCCTTTTCGTAGAGTTAGTTTATAAATATGTTCGGTTATGTAAAGAAGTTTATCTTGTGAAAACTATATTTAGGTTGATTAGTCCTCAAATGTAACTTATTTAAGCACTGTGTATTAAATATTTCGAAATTTAACGTTTCCTCATGGTCATTTATTTTAATAGAAACATAAAATGTTATGCTGCCAATTAGATTTTAAAACTTTTAATAAAGGGAAAAAATAAAACAAATTTACTTCTATTCTCTTTCTCCTTCTTAATATTTAACTGTCTTTTTCCAAAAGCGAATAGTTTTATAAACTCAAGTGCAAGTATGAATTATATTATTGTTACGAAGCCAGATCTAAGAAAGGTTAACCGCGTTGCCTATCCTTTTCAAAAACCAAATTTTGCATAATTCACTCTTTCTCTTCACTGATATTATTCGAACTTTGAGTGTCGCTCTCAGAACTAGCAGCAAATTTTATCACTCATTTTCAACATCTTCCTGTAATGGACTGTAACAAGGAATGATTGGTATCAGTAAAAATGCTTTCAAAGTTATAAAGGTTTAAAAGGTATATCGTATTTACTCGAAAGAGCGCTCTTAAAACGTTTCGCTTTCACATGCAGCGCTGATCGAGGGCAGCGCTGTTTTATTTACAACGTGATTAGAGACTACCGTACGGTACTATAACAAAGATAATACAATTATAAACAGTAACGGTATTGCAAAATATAACGTCTCTGTCACTGGCTTTTCGTGCAATTACCAAAATAAATATCCGCGATTAGTACCGATGTTGCTATTTTCGAGATCGAGATCATGTTTCGGTTGAGAACCGCTTTCCGAGTGCGGCGCTATTTAATAATCTTTCCCTTCAATGCGGTGCTTATTCGAGGGCGGGGCTCTTTAATAATTTTGCTCTTCAATGCGACCCGTATTCGAGGGCGACGCTCTTTCGAGTAAATACGGTATCCCAACCCATATTATATACTGGCATACTCGATCTCAGAGCTCGCGATTGCGGGAACAAAGTTAAGGAGAGTTTTCCTATCAAACCAAACAAAACGACTCCTCCTGTTTGATTCAAGTTTATTTATTTTCATCTTTTATCTTCTTGGCGTGCTTTAGGTTCATTTGATATTCTCTTAGAGCGATTTCAATTGAGTGTAGTCAAACCTAAGCCAAAGCAACTACTCTGACCAATCAGAACGGACGCAGACAATCCAATAAACCAATCAACACTAGAAGCAAATACACGTAGCCGAAGCCAAGCGCGGGAAAACGCGTGTAGGCAAGTCACGATTGGTTTTGGTTTTACTTCTGATTGGTTGAAAAAGTGGCGCGAGTTTTTTAGCCAATCACAAGGCGTAGCAATGCAAAACCAAAGCAATTGCGAAATTTCTTTGAATACTCATCCGAAAGCCACTCTAAGGACGAATATTTTATGTTATTCTATCAAAATGAAACTGCCAAGGCGAACAGACAAATTGTCTAAAACATTTTCATTCTCGCTACGACTGAGTACTCGTGGAAGCCATCGTGTCACGCTGATGTGAAACTGGAGATATCAAAAGTTAATACTCGTCAAACTTGCTGATAGCTTCCTATTGTCTATGAACCAATCCGAATTTCCCATTGCTGGTGCGGCGGAAATTCGAACGCGTTCGTTACAGAAAGAGAGTGTTGTCCCTAATCTCCTCCCGCCTCTCCTCCAGTTTCTCCTCGGCTCATTCGCTCGCTCCAGTCTCCTCAAGCTTGTTGCGTGATTGGCTCGCCCGCTCGATTGATTGAAAAGAGACCGCTAGCAGTCTAGTTTTAGTGGCATAAAAAGTATTGTATTCTATTAGGTTTTAAAACATTACTATGACTAAAGAAGTAAAATGAACATTGTTTGCTTTGATTCTCTTTCTCTTTCTTATGTGATTGTCTTATTCCGAAAAGCTCCCAGAAGTTGGGCGGTTTTATCAACACATGTGTGAGTGTGAATAGTAATTAGTAGGCGCAGGGAAGGCTGGGAGCGGTCGACGGGTTGTTTTTCACATTTATATTAATAGGCGAAACTGAAGTTGCAAGAAAGTTGAAAAGGATGGACAACTCAGAAAGACAAATATCGCCTAAAAGCGGAAGGAAATAGGGGAACTCAGTAAAAATGAATTTTGGGGAACAATAGAATTTATTTTTGGGGAACAAGGGATAAATTGCTTTTTTTTATAGAGAACAAGGGAACATGTACTCCCCCTGGGAGGTCCTCAGAATAACTAGTATGACTATTTCCGAATAAAATACACCTGTTGCGTATCGACAATTGCCCGGGAAACTGATACACAGACATATTTGCACAAGGTGCAGCGAGTGAAGTTAGAACTATAAAATCCAACAGGCTTGTTTTGTTTACATAAAATCGCTTTTCAACCTATGCAATGAATGAACAAAATAATGGACAACAAAATCTTCTTTTGAAAAATGTGATCAAATATCCGTTAGTTTATGTTTAAAAGCAAAAAGCGTACCATGAGCGCATCGAGGAGCTGTCTGGCTGAGCACATTGCGAAATTCAAGATGTCAATCCGACCGAATTTGAGCACGTTTTATAAACATTTCTCAAATACTAAAGAGAACACAACGAAAAAGTCAATCACAAATTGATATCAACATAAATTCTCATAGAATATGTCATTTATTTTACCGTTAAGTCTCTCGGCTGTTTGAAAATTCTTTAAAACTCCGCTTAAATAAATAAATAAATAAATAAATAAATCGTCTTAATTTAATGAGGGTGATACCAAATAGTGGCCCTCGGATTCCGAATCTAATTGGAATGTGAAAGTGTTGGGTTTTGAAGAGAGGTGAAAACCGGAGTACCCGGAGAAAAACCTCTCGGAGGAAGGAGAGAACCAACAACAAACTCAACCCACATATGACGGCGAGGCCGGGAATCGAACCCAGGCCACATTGGTGGGAGGCGAGTGCTCTCACCACAACACCACCCCTGCTCCCCAGGTTCTGCTTCTTCGCAGGTTATGAAGTTCGTCGAAGCAAGATTTCATCGCTTAAAGCTCTTCTTTTTCTGAGTATTCTTTAAAGCTTTCTCTTTCTATTTTGAATATTTTAAATGTGTGTTATTGCAAAATCGCGGCCGGTTTTGACCGGCACGGCCGTCAATGGGTTAAAGGAGTTTACCTCGGCTCTAAACAAATTCTTCGACGATCTACTAGCTTCAATTGTTCTTAGACGAAATCAGGTTTAAAAATACGCTCTTAGCTCTATATTCCTCCATAAACTCTTTACTTTTTTTTTTGCAGAGTTACGCAGCCTCAAATGCGGTCTTGACCACTGTTAACCCTAACCCTAACCCTAACCTCTGTAGCAAACCGCGAAAACATGCAGGGAAAAACGATTTTGCAACCGTTTTCTCCGCTAAACACAGCAAAAGTGTTTACTGTAGCTGATGTAACGTCGGCCGCGTAGCCACGCGAAAAACACAGCCTTGCTTTGGTTTCAAAATTGCTAGGATCTCGGATGTTGCGTGAAGTCATACGCGCATGTTTTGCGACGTCATATGCGCCCGAGAGCTAGCCCTGCGCAAAGTACTTACGTACTTACGTACGTACATGTACGTCGTTCGCCCCGCGAAACGTTTCGCTAGCAATGACCATGAAATTAAAAATGACGGGCACAGGTTCTTTGAGTATGGAGCTCCGCGAGCCCTCTATTAACAGTCAAAAGTGACGTACTAAGATAATGGATTGTTTTAAAAGTGTTGGTCGTAATAAAAATATATGCAATATTTGGATATAATTTCAAAGGAAGTTTGAATATATAATCAGCTCCTCTTCTTCGATTTCGGGCTGTTTTAGGGGCAGCGTTATGTCATGTTCTGAATTTGTAATCAGAGAACATTTTCGCCTCAGAAGAGTAGTAAAATGCTCAAGTTTCGTTTGCATAATTATTCACTGACATAATATATATTCTTGTGCGTGCAAGTTTCTATAATAACCTGATCAGCTATAAAACAGGCGAATTGAAACAAATAATTTCTACAATGCTGATGATGTTGAAGACTTTCTAGGAAAAATTGAAAATATAAGTTGAAAAAGAATAATATTAATCACACTGAACAGGAACAGTTAATTATGAGGGACACCTGCGACTTTGAAACTTTTGCACTGAATAAACTGAAAAAGAAATTAGCATTTTTAATTTGAGAACACTAGCTGTATATATCGAATGTTTAAAATGTCGCAAATGTCGTCAAATGTCCGAGTAAACTGTCTACGTTTTATCAGCATGGTCTTTAATCATATAATCATTTCAGCATGGTCTTTAAACACGAAATTGAAAACGACCACATGATGTTTAATGTCAATTTTTAACCCCAAAATTCCCTTAGAAAGTTTCTTCAGCTGGATTTAATGGGAAATCAAATTGCTCTTGTCTACATATTAAAGAATATGTTTGAGCTAAGTCTTCTTTCAGCTAAAATTAATTATCCTAATTAGCTTTGGCCGGTTTCTGTATTATGGAAGCAACAAATTAAAATTTACCTTAATTAACAAGCCCCCATGAATATATTTTTTAGCGGCGACTTTTATCATAGTTAGGTTCAGTTTCTAAAATTAACACCGGCGTGGACAACAAACACGGAACTCTGAACGACATTTTAAAGTTCTTTTGTTCACGTTAAACAAGCCGCTGGTAATAAAAACTTATAAAAGGGAATAAAATTAATACGCACTTAGCTAATTTTATGACTGACAGGTGATTGGGATGTTCACGAGTAGATTGATTCATCCTTATAAAGAACTGCTATAGCTTAACGTGTTCACATTGCAGTAATATGGCGGCTAAAAACTTTACCGGAGATGAAGACCAGAAAACAATCCAAGAACTGTTTTGCTCGTCAGAATTAACTTCAGGGATGCACAACGAGCTGTTTGGTCTCTCAGCGCTGAATATTTTTCTGTCCATTACTGCATTTCTGGGAAACACTCTGATCCTAATTGCTCTTCACAAGGAATCTTCACTTCATCCGCCGTCCAAACTCCTGTATCGTAACCTAGCGGCAACTGACCTCTGTGTTGGTATCATTGTGGGGCCTCTTCGAGTTACTTACTGGATGTCTGAGGTGAACGAACGGTGGAATATTTGTCGCTACGCACATAAATCATGTTATATCACTGGAGTTATCTTGTGTTCAGTGTCTTTGTTGACAATGACTGCAATAAGCGTGGACAGACTTCTCGCCCTGTTATTGGGACTCAGATACAGACATGTTGTGACTTTGAAGAGAACATATCTCACTGTTATCGTATTTTGGGTTGTCTCTATTGTCGGAGGAACAACGTTCTTATGTGATCCCCTTAAAACTAGCTGGTATGGCAACATAACTATACCACTGTGCTTATTCACCTCACTTTTATCTTACACAAAAATATTTTTAGTTCTGCGTCACAACCAAATGCAAGTAAAGAACAACGTTTCCCAAGGACAACCGAGCCAAGCAATTCCACTAAACATAGCTCGATACAGAAAGGCAGTGTCCAGTGCACTGTGGGTACAGGTAACATTAGTAGTTTGTTATCTGCCATATGGTATAGCAGCAGCTTTACCGCCTCAGAGAGGCTTACTTTCCACCGTTTATCTTGCTTTGCAATTTACGGTTACTTTAATTTACCTAAACTCGTCATTAAACCCGTTGCTTTATTGTTGGAAGATCAGAGAAGTGAGGCAAGCAGTGAAGGACACAATCAGACAACTTTCCTGTTCGTAGAGCTAGTTTATTAATGTTCTCAGTTATGTAAAGAAGTTTATCTTGAGAAAAGTATGTTTAGATTTACTGACGCTAAAATGTAAATGTAAAAGTATTTCGAAATTCAACGATTTGTGGTGGTCATTTGTTTTAATAGAAAAATAAAATGTAATGCAGCCTTTTAGATTTTAAATCTTTGAATAAATAGAAAAATAGAACAAATTTACTTCTATTCTCTTTCTCCTTGTTACATTGAACTGACTTGTTCGAAAAGCGAATAGTTTTATAAACACACGTGCAAGTATGTATTATAAGCAGCTAAAATCGGGCAAGAGAAAATGGTTTGGGCAACGCTGCGCTTTTAAATTCATTGGCAAAATATTGGCAGGAAATTTTAAGGGGATAGTAAACTATGAAAAACACATTTGAACACGAGAGGATCCGTATGGATAGTTCGCAGTTGTTTTTAAGGAAATAGTGCTATTTTGTCGCCGCGGTTATTGTGTTTGAGTTGAAAAATCGAAAGCAAACTGCAGCGGACAACAAGGACAACGCAGAATGCCACTGGGTGGGAGGAACTCGGAAAATAGCGCCACGGGGACTGTCAAGGTCTAGAAAAATTCCCCAGCACCATTGACGGGATCTGAGAAAATACTCCATCAAATGGAAAGAAATATTCAATCAAGATACGTCTGGCAATCTCGGAATATATCGTAAACTCCTTCTACAAATCAACAGATGTAAAGGAATAACCAAACTGTCAAAGAAAAACAAACACTGATGGCGTAATTTTTAAACATCTGGTCCGTCTATACCTCACAATGAAATTGATTTTAGTTCCGAAATCGAACACACAAATATAGTTTTACGGCTTGATACTCAAGCTAGACAAATTTCAGCCTGTCCATACTGGTAAGCTACAACTAAAAACCTCAAACTAGTAAATTAAGTTTATTCGACATGAATTGTGGCTGATAGACCGGCTCGATACTTACATGAAATATTTTGTTACGAACCCAGATCTTAGGAAGGTTGACCGCGTTGCCTATTATTTTCAAAAAACAAAATTTGCATAGCTCATTCTTTCTCTTCGCGGATATTATTCGGGCTTTATGTGTCGCTCTCAGAACTAGCAGCAAAATTTATCGCTCATTTCCAACTTCTTCCTTCAACCGGCTGTACCAAGGAATGATTGGTATTAGTTAAAAAGGTGCTTTTAAAGTTATAAAACGTTAAAAAGCATGCCGTATTCAATTTTTACGCTTTTAGATGCAGCGCCTATTTGAGGGCGGCGCTCTTTTATTTCCAACGATTTTAGAGACTACCTTACGGTACCATAACAAAGATAATGCATAAAACGTAATAGTAAAAGCATTACGAAATATAACGTCTTTGTCACCGGCTTTTGGTGCAATTACCAAAATAGCACCCGCGGTTTGTTGAATTTTAGTTATACCATTGTTTTGTTAACTCTGACTCTTCGAATAGTTGTTATTTTAGAGATCGAGATAATGTTTCGGTTAAGAGTAGCTTTCAGAATGCCGCTCTCTTTAAAATAATCTTGCTCTTCAATGCGGCGCTTATCCGAGGGCGGCGCTCTTTCGAGTAAATACGGTACCGGACACATTTCCGCCGCACCTCCCCCTCCCATATTATATATTGGCATTCCCGATCCCAGAGCTCTTGCGGGAACAAAATTCCACACACACTGTTTGATTCATGTTTATTTATTTTCATCGATCTTTTCTCAGCTTTGTGTGCTTTAGGTTCATTTGATATTCTTTTAGAGCGGTTGTAGTCAAACCAAAACCAAAGCAATTATTCTGACCAATCAGAACAGACGCAGACAATCCAATGAACCAATCAACACTCGAAGCAAATTCACGTAGCCGGCGCCAAGCGCGGGAAAACGCGTACAGGCAAGTCACGATTGGTTTTATAGTTTCACTTCTGATTGGTTGAGCAAGTGGCGCGAGATTTTTTAGCCAATCGCAAGGCGTAGCAATGCAAAACCAAAGCAATTGTGAAATTTCTCTGGATACTTATCTGAATTCTACTCTAAGGACAAATAAATTCACCACGTACCATGCTGGCCCTACGTGTTATCCACAAACTGTTTTTTTTATATAATTTCATTTTTTTTTTATATAAATTAATGGTTTACATGTCGGCCATGTTGGGGTTAAGAACAATGAAATTGTCACCCTTAGGGAATAAAACTCTATTTTTATTCAAATAATTTATATTGTTTTTGAACATCGACATGGCTGCCGTGGCTACCATGGTACAAAGGGAGGGGGGGGGGGGGGGGTGTTGGGTTTTTGCGATGTTGCAATATTTCGGAAATATTTTACATCTAATAGATAGCCCGCGATGTGCTCTACAAGATAAGGTAAATATTATGGGTTGTGGCGCTGCCGGGGGTCCGTGACGTCATCCAAAATGGCCGCCGAGATGGCCGCCATCTTGGATTTTACTAAAAATTCAAATTTATCGAAAAAAATGCGAAAATTGCAAATATTGTTTGCTAGAGTTGCAAAATAACATACAATTAAACATTTTGATGCTTCTGGTAGCATTTTATATGTTTTTTCGCTGAATAAAGGTGAAAAACACGCAATTTTCTTCAAAAATGGGTCGACTACATGTTACAAATGACGTCATATCTTACCATATCAACCGGTTGTCGCCAAACTTTACCAAAATGTGTCTCAAGGATAAATGAACAGCTACTAAAAACGGCATGTGCTAATCTTAAATGGTCTTGAAGATATCGGAGAAAAACCTTAAGGTGGCAACAAACCCCCCCCCCCGCCTCCCCCCCGTACGTCCGAGGGTTAAGCAATAATAATTTGTCTACCAGAATCACCCCCACTTCTTGCCTCCTGCAGGGATGTGAAGAATATATTCAAAGGGTGCATGGTCAGCCATCTTAAATGAGCTACAGACAGGAGTTTCTCTTTAACTTGTAAACAATAACTATTAAAATTTTATGAAAATTATTTTCTAATAGTTTCTGAAACAGTTACCAATGCTGAGAAAGCAAAAATTTAAAATGTAGAATGTGATTTATATAATTATTTAGTTATTATAGTTAAAAATACATGTAAGCCAATATTCCACCTTCATGCATAAGTATCCATTCCATACCAAGAAATTCACTTCCATATTCAGGAGATAGGTCTGTATCAAAGAGACTTTTAGCTATAATTGCCCCTCTACCAAAGTATAAATGCCAAATTTGCAAAAAAAGTCCTTTGTACCTCTCCATCACTTTGAACTGAACAGTCCTTCCCCTCCTCACTCCTGCCTGCGACTGTGAACTAGCTGTTAACTTGTGACACTTTGTTATTTTCCAGCCCCCAGATGCTCAGCTTTTGTACACTCAGTTGGGACGAGTGGTCATAAAATGGCAAACTTACCTGACCCCAGTCACACACGCTACCTACCCATGGAACTATGCCCAACCGGGTTGGAAATCAGCATTTAAAATGCCGAAGACTGTTTATCCAAAGAGATGACAAGAGACTCTGTAACTTATGCTGAAATCCTGGCATTATGCGGGACACCCTGGCAGGAAATCAGCATTTAAAACGCCGAAGACTGTTTATCCAAAGAGATGACAAGAAAATAACACAACACCTGCTGAATGCAAAATGTCATAAAAAATTAGTGTGCATTTACATGTATGCACAAATTCTTGCATTATGCTGGACACCCTGGCAGGAAATCAGCATTTAAAATTCCAAAACTCAAACTGGCAATGAAATGATAAAAAAGAAAAACCCTCACGATTCATGCACAACACATAGTATTATGCATAACAGGCTGGCAGGAAATATTGTAAAATAAGTTCGCACCCAAAAAATGATTCGAAAGAAGAATATCGAGGAAGATTGGAAGGTGGCTAATAGCTGGAAAGTTGTTAACTAAAGTAAAATGTTCAATTATACCATTTTACCCCCCCCCCCCCCCGGGTTTTTGTGATGTTGCAATATTTCGGGAATATTTTGCATCTAATAGTATACTCATGCAGTTATGTAACCATGTCACATATTGTGAAAACTATATTTAGGTTTACTATATTTATGGGCAAAATTGTGAAAATGTGGTCTTTACTACATGTTTACTACTGTTTTGTCACCCATGTAAATCCATTTTTTTTTTTTGCAGTGATAGAAACGTGAAATGTTATGTTGCCTATTAGATTTTAAAACTTTGAATCAAGAGAAAAAAATAAAACAAAGTTTCTTCTATTTTCTGTCCTTCTTGTCAACTGTCTTATTCCAAAAGTGAATATAATAGTTTCATAAACGCAAGTGCGAGTATGAATTACAAGTATTTAGTTTGGGCAAAAGAACATGGCTTCGGCAAGGCTAGGCTTTCTTCAAATAACGTCGGCAACGAAGTTGAACAACGAAAAAAACATTTAAACACTTTCGGATCCGTACGGATAGCTCTCAGTTGTTTTTTCAAGAAATAGTTCCATTTTGTCCCCTCAGTTATTGTTGTTGAGTTGAGAAATCGGGAGCAAACTGCAGCGGAAAAAACAGACAACGCAGAATTTTTGCACTGGGAATAATTTGGAAAATAGCGCCACGGGAACTGCCGGGGTCTAGAAAAATACCGCAGTACCATTGATGAGATCTGAGAAAATACTCCAGCAATTGAAAAGAAATATTCAACCATGAAACGTCTGGCAATCTCAGAATACACCCGTAAAAACATTCCACAAACCAACAGATGCAGAGGAATAAGTTAAAAAAAAAAAAACAGTTAAAGAGAAACAAGCACTGGTGGCGTAATTTTTAAACATCTGGGGCCAGATTCACGAAGCCCTCCTAAGTTAAGACATATCCTAAGTATTGTTTCTTAACAATAGCCTATTGCTAGAATGACAATAGACTATTGTTAAAAAAACAATACTTAGGATATGTCTTAACTTAGGAGGGCTTCGTGAATCCGGCCCCTGGTCCGTGTATATACCTTACAATGACATAGATTTTGGCTACGAAATCGAACCCACAAATGTAGCTGTTTGATTCGTACCGTGTTTATTTATTTTCGTCCTTTCTCATCTTTGGGAGGGGATAATTAAAATACAGGGTTTTTTTATTTCGTTATTCGATCTACTAGTAAAATTCAAGAAGGGACTCCGATGGACGTCACATATTCCTGTTATTTTTCTTTTTTTTTTTTTTCTTTTTTTACCCACAGTTGAAACTCTCGCCATAGATGTGATTTCAAAATAATTACTTACTTGTTCAACATTGCCCTGACATATTCCAAAAGCACTTTTTTTTCAAAGCTTGCTCCATGAGAGAGTCGAAAAACCTAAGGAAAATAACCCAAGTGCACGTTGAAAGTTTGACAAAAGCATACAAACAAGGTCAGTAACGTTTTGATACTTTTATTTGGATATTTGCTTGTACATTTTTACCTCGAAAAGAAACACAGGACGAAATAATGGAATTAATTTGTTCTAAAGCTAACTTAAAGATTAACATTTGAGGTATTTAATGAACCTTTAGGTCCTGTACAAAAGACCTGAAATGAACCTTTAATTGAACTTTCAGGGACATATTAAAGTCCCCTTATGAAGCATTTCATGTAAGCTTTAATTTAAGATTAAAGACAACCTAAAGGTTCATTTCATAAACTTTTAAGATGTTCCCTAAATTGTCTTAAAGTCACCTGTAATTCACCTTTAATTGACCTTTAATTTAACCTAAATGTAGATTTCTTGAAAGTTACCTTTAGTTGACCTTTAATTTGACCTAAATGTTTGGTAGATGTCCTTTAGGTCACCTTTAATTTAACTTTAATGTTTGGTGGTTTTCTTTAGTCACCTTTAATTTTCATTTAATTGTGCTTTTGGTAGTCACATTAAAAGTTACATTTTTGTATCTTTAATTCACCTTTATTTTCGGTTTAATATTTGATCTAGAGCCATTTTATTAATAATCTATTTTAAATTAAGGCCTGCTTCAGAGCAAACAAAGAAGATGAAAGTTGTATCCTTTCGAATTCTGGTTTACATTTTGTTTCTGTACTTTTTACCCCAAGGACAGTGACAATCAGTTATGGTCATGATTGTTTTGCAGGAGACAAGAAGTGTTGTTAAACCAGGATGATGTAAAAATCAGTGTATTTATTATCTCTTCTCTTACTTTAAATTCAACAAATAACAGAAATCAGATTATTTATAGTGAACCAAGCAAATACATGTAGAGCCAATAGTTCAAGCCCCAAATATTACAAATATCTATGTACATTAATACATGTGATAGGCCTTATGCATGATGACATCAGACTGGCTAATTTCACCCCTAAGCCTCCCTTTCCGCAAAGTGTAAACATGCAAAAATCTCATGAATGTATTCTCAAAGGAGCAAATCCAAAAATAATACCCACTTTAAAACAACACGAAGTTGGCAAAAGTTTGCAAAGAATTTCTAACAAATGAGGCTTGGTGGTGAATTTTGAGACGGTGACATCATCATCATGCATAAGTTATATTATTGTGTTGTTGATCTTGTCTTCTTTGCCCATCCAAGGAACATTACTGGTCTGTGTTGTTGATACACTGATACAAAATGTAAGCATAATGCATATCAAGCTTGATAATTTCATAAAACTAGACCCAACCTCAAGCTGTTTATAAAAGATAATTATTTCAATCTACTAGTATATATTGCCATTTGTTGTTGATCCTAAAAAACAGCTAATAATACCACATCTAATTTTGGTGTTTGTAGCTTCATATTATTCTTACATTGCTTACATGAACCAGATTTTACTAAATCAACATTCAGATCAGGTGTACTAAAATAATAAATAACAACAAACAAGACATTCTCTGGATTTCAGTAACTAGCAAAAACTACTAATAGTACTGTATTCGTTTACAGTCAAAGCAGGTCAAGCGTTCCTGCATAGACTGAGTGAATGAATGAATTCATTATTGCAATATTTGATTTCATTACTCAATTCAATAATGCGCTCTTCAAATAAAGAATGCAAAATTCAAAAGCGGTTTCACATGCGCTTGTCATGTGAGAATTTTATACGGTAGGTTTCCAGATATTCAAATACAATGTACGTCAGCCAAGGGTCTTCGCATTTTTCTTTTCGTTTTGTTTTGCCAATTACTTTTTAACCTTCTCAAAATACCAAAGAGCCTTTTCTGTGTTTTAACATTCCGAAGGAAATTTTAAAAAGCTGGTATCGGAACTTAGAAGAGAGAACAAAACAAATTGCAAATATGGTTGTCAAATTTGCAAGGGGCATGTGTGTGAGTCTTTTTTTAATTAATTTTTGCATTCTTCAGTGAAATCAAATATTGCAATAATGAATTCAATAATTCACTTTTGCAAACATAAATTGGAGAATTTGTTGAATTTTTAAACACGAAGTTCCGGTACGTATAAAAGGAGCCTGGCCTCGCCATTCTCACCTCCAGTTGTCAATCAACCACTGAAGAATTAACACCTGACAAAAAACATGCGTCATAACTATGACCATTGCTAACACAATTTGGAAAAATTTTATGAAAGTTATATCTGAAATCTTTATGAACTTCTATTTCTTTTTTTTACGAAGGTAAAATCTTGGTTTAATTCGATTTTTGAAGCAAATTATATTTAAAGGACGCACAAGTTAACCACATTTTGTGACTGAAAGATGCAAAATGGGGGAGGAGCTAAGCCTTTTATACTGGAACGTCATGTTAAAAGCATTAGAAAACTTGGCAGTGGGTTAACGAACAGCCCATTCTGGAAAGCCATCAGGGGGCTGTCGTTCTGACAATAGCGAAGCACACAATTACTATTTATAGAACTAAAACTCAGACAAACAAACCAAAAGTGACTCTCAGGGGATTCCTAATAAGGAATTTCTATTGTCAGAAATGCAAGAATAAACAAGAATAAATTATAAACTCAGACAAACATGAGTACTGACGTCATTTGTGCGCTTTGCTATTCAGGAGCTACAGTCCTATGTACAATTCTTTCTAGTGTGCTCTTAGTCAATGATTTCCAGTAATATTTATGAAGCCTCTTCTTCTTTCTCCTCAACCAGCTACTTTCCCAGCCAAGTCTCCGTACTTTATATCCAGTAAGCTTTCGATTGCCAGCATCATCATCCTCATGCACTATCTTCACTGCTCATGGCATCTATCACCAGCACCTCAGCTACTTTCCCTTTTTCATGTACATCTGCCCATGGAACCATTTCAAGGGCAGAAGTCAATCTGGTCAATTTCTGAAAGTTAATAGTTGATTGCTTAGACACTAAAGCTTGATTTAAAATCAGATGTTTGGACAGGATGAACTGAGTCATGTATATGAATTAAAATAAGAAACATGTAAAACAGAAATACAGTTAATCTCTCTGGATGGGCACTCTCATAAGCAGACAGCAAATGTCCCATCTGGTCATTGTATTTCCAATTCAAATTCCTGAATTAATAGAAAGCTTCATGTTAAAGCTAAGTAATGTGCATATCTTTACACAAGTAAGTTAAGAGTGGATAATTTATGTTCAGGGCTGATGGCAGCACCCGGGTGCCAACTAACTTCTGTCTTTGGATGACAAGCAAATTATTGAGTTTATGCACATAGCATAACTGCTATATACAGTGTATGAGGCACCCTAGATTTATAGTTTAACTCCCTTTGCACTCCCTTTGATAACTGACTTAGACCACAGCCTTGATGTTATAGCAAAATATATAATTAAGTAACTATCCACCATGAAAAATCTTCTATATACAATGCCTGGCAATCTGCAAGGGGCTTCTAATGATCACCCACTCAGACTCATTTCATGAGAACAGAAACTGTTGGGAGGATGTTTTATTAACTGTTCCTTTGGAGAGATCTTTTGGAAGTTTTACTCATTCAAATACAAGTTTAATCTTCTTTATTGATTGCTTATCATTAGTTATACTTACTCCTCGTCTACAGCTGTAGGTTGAAGCCAGCAAAGTCCTCTTTTTTGGTCAATACCTTATATATTGTCCTCACTGATCTCTGAAAAATATTAATGGTTTACATGTAATTTAATGTGATTAAAAAATAATACCTCGCTCCCCACCAAGGTTCCCTTATATTAAATGAAACTTTTAATCCTCAGAGACATACAGGGATCCCTTTCGTAATCGAACATTTTCAAACTCACAAAACATTTCGTCAATTGAACACAATCAAATGTTTGATTATCAAACGGACAGCAATCAAACTCAGTCGAACCATAATGGAACGTTCAATTACTGAACGCATGGCTGCTATTGAAGACTTCGAAAAACTCATGTCGACAGCGTTCTGGTCAGTCATCATCATTATTTGGATGTCGAACAGTAAAAATCCTTTCAGGATCTCACTACCCTACAAAAAATACCAGGCAGGATCCCCCCACCCCACCCTCACAGTTGGCTTTGGATGTACCTATCAATACATGAAAATTGTAATCCATAGAGATAAAAATGTTGCAGTTGAAGGTTTCAGGGTTTTTAATCATTATTATTATGAACACAATTTATGCTATAATAGCATAGCTACGACGAAGGAACTAAAATATATTAAGTTACAATAAAACCGCTGTTGCGGTAGCTTAATGAATAAATTATGCAAGCACTAATTTTCATCCACGCGCGAAAATATAAACGGTTTAAACAATAATTCTAAAAAGCCAATTTTTAGTCGCACATCAAAATATTTGGGCTTTCTTGGTTGGAAAACTTTATTTTATTTCAATTTATCCATAGAAGAATGAAGAGATCGCAATAAACTCAATTATTTTACGCTTGTGCGAGTCTGAATAATTTATGCACCACGGCATAATTTTGCGCACCAAAACCGTTAACTCATTTTTAAACTAAAAATACAAGAAGTCACTGTAAAAGAATTATTCTACGGACCACTATGTTAATTCTCCTGCAAAGAATACATTATATCCATGCACGTGTGTAATTTATACCGTTAAATTAAGCTTAAATTAATTTATACCGTTAAATGTTCAATTCTTCTACTTACTCTACATGCATGCGGCAGGAACTGCAATAGTCCTTGTTGCACATCAAAGTCTTGCACGAGGATGACCTCGGGGAGGATTTTCTGGCTCGTTCAACCGCCGTTTGATTCGCTGTAGTACTTCAGCTTGCGATTTATTCGCTTGATCGTGCTCCTGTCGGAGCTTTGCATTGTCCGCGGCAAGATCACGGTTACTCCTTATGAGCTCTTCCAGAAGAACAAGTCATCCGACAAGCCCTCTCTTATTCTATCGATTTGTTCTTCCATAGTAAACAAAACCTCCTTAAATGTGAAAGAGTAAAATGCAAAGCAGTAAAAAGCTAGTAGACGAAAGGTAGATGACGAAAGGCTTGTGTGCTCAGAACGCGACCGTTAAAGCAAGAGGACTTTCGTAAAAGCGCGCGATTTTTTTATAAATCCGGCCCCCCGATGTTTTGCCTCGTACTGGGTTAGTGATTTATGTATGACACAATGAAATGTCCTGACGTTACAAATTACTTAATTAAGTCCGAGATGATTGTATTACTTGAATGCTCTTGAATGTCATACATGTAGCGTACTGTCCTCGATCTTATTATCGCTGACCAGTAATACAAAGGTCTTCGAAGGCATGGTGAATTTGGAGAAGGGCTCACTATACAAGACTTCAACATTTGAGATTTGAAAGGTACGTTCGACGTTTTTTTGTTACTATTCGGCAAGTATTTGCCAAGAAGGTAGCTTTACTCGTGGGATATTTTCAGGAATAAACTGTACAATAAGACTTGCTAACTATATTAAAGTTAAATTTGTCGTCCATGGAATGACAATAGTCCTTTATTGTCAATCGTAAAAGCTGTTCTGTATTGAACCGTGCATTTACATAAGTCTTACATACATACATGCATACATACATAATTACCTCAGTGGGGCTTTTGATACAGAGGACTTGAATGAAAGCAACTCTTATGACTATTAAACCAATTGGTGAGAACATATATTGTGCTCCTCTTGCCATCAAAGCCTGGCCTATGCAATCGACGAAATCGATAATCGATGAAAATCGATAACAATCGATGTCAATTAATCGATTGATATTGGAAATCGATGACCAATCAATGAAATAAAATTTTGTGACTTTTAATTTGATTGATGTCATCGATTTTCATCGACTCCCTTATCATGGGATATTATTTTGATGGATAACAACAATTATAAGATATAACAATAAATATTAACAATGCATTAGTTTTTACCTAGGCTTTCTTTTATTTCTGGTTTATTAATAACAGTAACGGGTGCCTCTCACGCGGCTTAACTAGTAAGGTTAAATATGAAAAAACGCCTAATTACCCCATGGAAGTCACGTTACCAATGTACTATGCCGGGAAGATTGAAAATTGATAATTTCTGTATAGAAATTAAAACAGACAGAAAAAGTGGATGAATAACCAGTCGAAACCAGGCAAAACAAGCTGTGATCTTACCAAATGGTCGATGACAATCAATGTAATTAGTGATAATTTTTGCGTGACTATCGATTGGTCATCGATTGGCTGATGCCAATCAATATCAATTAACTGATTGTTATCGATCGATATCAATTGATCGATTGGGTTCCGATGATTGATTTTCATCGATTGCATAGGCCAGGATCAAAGACAAGTACAAAGCTTCGCTGCAAATAACACTAAAATATATAACTTTGTGTGTTTAAAAGCTGACAATAATGTGTGTATGCTTTCAGGTAGTTTCCAAGCTTCTGTTACGATGAAATCTACCACTGGCAATAATAAACAAAGTATGTAGAACTTGGTATGAAACATTTTTAAAAACAATATATTAGAGCTTCTGAGGTGATAAATCTACCAGCAGTACCAGCAGTAAACTAAGAAAATCTGAAAAACTGTGTTTGACTGGCCACATTAAATATCAGATTTAAATTAAAATGATTTTGGC
This sequence comes from Cladopsammia gracilis, assembly GCA_022457155.1. Taxonomy (NCBI): domain Eukaryota; kingdom Metazoa; phylum Cnidaria; class Anthozoa; order Scleractinia; family Dendrophylliidae; genus Cladopsammia; species Cladopsammia gracilis. The sequence goes on along the minus strand of JAJGOT010000011.1, from coordinate 2,002,429 downwards.
TTTTAAAATTGAGAGCTTTAGTTTCCTAGGCTTTTCCTGTGAGATCTTAATGCTTGGTACAGTTTATGAGTGGCTGCATTTTGCCAGATCTTTGAGTCTGTACCATTTTGAGTGGCCACATGAAATATTGGATTTAAAAATTATTTTGGCTTGATAAATTTTTTTGAGGTTTAGAATTGAGAGCTTTAGTTTTCTAGGCTTTTCATGTGAGATCTTAATGCTTGGTACAGTTTATGAGTGGCGGCATTTTGCCAGATCTTTGAGTATCTGTACCATTTTGAGTGGCCACATGAAATTTCAGATTTAAAAATGATTTTGGCTTTATAATTTTTTTTGAGGTTTAGAATTGAGAGCTTTAGTTTTCTAGGCTTTCATGTGAGATCTTAATGCTTGGTACAGTTTACGAGTGGCGGCATTTTGCCAGATCTTTGAGTCTCTGTACCATTTTGAGTGGCCACATGAAGTATCAGATTTAAAAATGATTTTGGCTTTATAAATTTTTTTGAAGTTTAAAATTGAGAGCTTTAGTTTTCTAGGCTTTTCATGTGAGATCTTAATGTTTGGTACAGTTTACGAGTGGCGGCATTTTGCCAGATCTTTGAGTATCTGTACCATTTTGAGTGGCCACATGAAGTATCAGATTTAAAAATGATTTTGGCTCTATAAATGTTTTTTGAAGTTTAAAATTGATAGCTTTAGTTTTCTAGGCTTTTCATGTGAGATCTTAATGTTTGGTACAGTTTACGAGTGGCGGCATTTTGCCAGATCTTCGAGTCTCTGTACCATTTTGAGTGGCCACATGAAATTTCAGATTTAAAAATGATTTTGGCTTTATAAATTTTTTTGAAGTTTAAAATTGAGAGCTTTAGTTTTCTAGGCTTTTCATGTGAGATCTTAATGCTTGGTACAGTTTACGAGTGGCGGCATCTTGCCAGATCTTTGAGTATCTGTACCATTTTGAGTGGCCACATGAAATTTCAGATTTAAAAATGATTTTGGCTTTATAAATTTTTTTTTGTGGTTTAGAATTGAGAGCTTTAGTTTTCTAGGCTTTTCATGTGAGATCTTAATGCTTGGTACAGTTTACGAGTGGCAGCATTTTGCCAGATCTTCGAGTCTCTGTACCATTTTGAGTGGCCACATGAAATTTCAGATTTAAAAATGATTTTGGCTTTATAAATTTTTTTGAAGTTTAAAATTGAGAGCTTTAGTTTTCTAGGCTTTTCATGTGAAATCTTAATGCTTGGTACAGTTTACGAGTGGCGGCATTTTGCCAGATCTTTGAGTATCTGTACCATTTTGAGTGGCCACATGAAATTTCAGATTTAAAAATGATTTTGGCTTTATAATTTTTTTTTTGTGGTTTAGAATTGAGAGCTTTAGTTTTCTAGGCTTTCCATGTGAGATCTTAATGCTTGGTACAGTTTACGAGTGGCAGCATTTTGCCAGATCTTTGACTGGAGTCTCTGTACCATTTTGAGTGGCCACATGAAGTATCAGATTTAAAAATGATTTTGGCTTTGATAAATTTTTTTGAAGTTTAAAATTGAGAGCTTTAGTTTTCTAGGCTTTTCATGTGAGATCTTAATGCTTGGTACAGTTTACGAGTGGCGGCATTTTGCCAGATCTTTGGGTCTCTGTACCATTTTGAGTGGCCACATGAGGTTGAGTTTCTGTGCCTTGTGCAGATTAAGGAAATTAATGCCCTCTTGATACATGTATATTTGTGCTATAAATTGTTAACAATAAATAATTGTGTTGCTGTTATTCTTAGGACAAATGTGACTCAAGCAAGAGAATCCACAGTTACTTGGCCACTTTACATCAGTAAAATCTAATGACTTGTGAGAAATAAATATTTATTTACAATGGACATTTCATGTGGAATGTATTTGTTAACATTGCACAAGCCTGTTTGTTCTCAGGGTTCTCACTAAGTTTTAGAGTAGACGGTTGAGATATAATAGTAGGCGGCTTAGCAATTGAGTGCTGAAGGCACGTCAATTTCTAGGGTGGTCTGGGGGCATGCCCCCCAGGAAAATTTGAAAATCTAGCTGCTCAGAATTGCCATTTCATGCATTTTTGGCAAGACATTTTTCATAAAGCCCTCAACTGAGGGATTACGAGAAACCTGTCTGTTCTTTAGTTTTACGTACAACTTTCACTGTACATTCAAGTTTGTTTAACACAAGCCTTTTCACTGAAAAGTAGAGGGCTCAAAATTCGAAGAAGCTGGTTTTTTAGCCGGTTGCCGACACTTAATGAGAATCCTGGTTCTTCAAAAGAAAAATTATAAGGAGCTCAAAAGCTCCCAATTATGAAATCCAGGGTGGTCAGTTCAGTTTGTGCGAACAGTAAGGGCTGGTTATTTTTTTTGTTCAACAAAACTGTGTTCTAAACTGACCCTAATAGTTAAACGATGCATGTTTACTGTTATCAGTGTCAAGAAATCATATGCAGCATAGACAACAAAAATCATGATTAATTTTTTTGTATTTTGTATCAAACCACTGTCTAATGTTGTGTTCCCACCACCATCGAAACATGTTTATAGTAAACATATTTCAATGAAAAACGTTAATATAACTGTTAACATTAGTTGTTTATCTTAAAATGCAATTTATGCCTGGTTCTAGAAAGAACATATTTCGATCATGATTCCTGCAATGTTCCTTTTTAGTGATGTGAACACTTTTGTATAGTGAAACGTGTTTCATTCCTGATAAGGCTAAATGTGTTTTACCCTGGTGTGAACACAACATAAGTTAGACTTCATTTAAATAACCAGGTCCAGCCCTGAATTGCTCTAAAAGTCTAGGTTAAAGATTAGGTAGAAAATTATAATAACTAGTGATGTTTCAATAAAAGGCATTTTTTTTAAATTAACAACAGTGCAATGGATTTAATGAAATAAGGAATCCAGTCCAGGGGGTTTCAATAGAAACCGGCTACTCTGCTTATCACTCCCTGCATGTAAAAGTTGAAAATGTGTGAAAACGTGACCTTTCTTTGAAAATTATCATACATGGCATAGAATTTGATACGCTGAATGGAAATTGCATTTCTGAGCGTTCTGGGGGTGGGGGGGGGGGGGGGGGTGGGGGGGGGGGGGTGGAGAGGGGCTACCTTTGTCACAGCCGTCTACCCCAGGGCAGGCAGCCACTTGAAATCTTAAGGAAACCTGTGTTAGTCAAGCCACCTTTTCAATTCCTAGCAATATTGTTAGAACATTTTGTGTATGTTAATTATACGAGTTCTGTATTACAAGGGCATTCCATGAGGGCATTTCATGAGGGAGTCAATCATAATGGTCCGAGTGCACTTTGACTAGCAATCATGCATCATGTCGGTTGGAAGTTCAACCAATTGAGACTGATGTTATAAGTGTACACATTCCTGATTATTGTTGACACCGCTATATGTTTTTGCCCCCCTAGCTCAAGTTCAACCGAGGCAAATCTGGAAAAGATCCTTTGAACCGGCATAAACAAAAAAGGTCCGCCCACGTAGAACTTGTTTTTACGGATTTTAATGGGATTGCCACATAAACTAGTAGACTCCTCATGTGGTGTGTACCATTTCACGCATGTTTCAGATTCTGAATTGCGCGAAGTTACTTTAGATGTTCCACACTCATTCGCTGAAGCTTCTGAGAAGCTTCTGAGTATCTTTTTCTTTGATGTCTTTCAAAGGTTGAACGTGATACGAGATCATCGCAATGAGGGCAATATAAATAACCATTAGCTTCATCGCGCTCCATGATATCTCAGTACCACGAAATAGCGGCAGCAAATGCAAGTCGATGGTATCTATATAAATATGTATATATATAAATATGTGTATATAAATACGGCTTGCACTATCAGTTGTACTGCCGCACCGAGCATTCTCCAGATTTAGACGCCTGCGGTTAAAGGTCCCTAAAGGTTAACAAAGAGCCATTAAAGATCAAGTTACCTTCACTAGCTTTAATGTTCTAATTAAAGATAACAAAAGATCAGGTTTAAATTTAACGTGACTTTAATCCCAAATTAAAGACGTCAAAATCTAAGAGTTTATTTTCATTATTTTGGATAGAGAAAAAGACCACTAAAAGGATGCTTAAAGATTGGTGTTCTTAAAGTTTAACATAAGGGTAATTAAAGATTCATTAAAGGTCGATTTAACCTTTTGGAACTTTAATGTCACAATTAAAGGTAATTAAAGATCAAGTTAACCTTTTGGTTAGCTTTAATTTTTTCCTAATGACACCAAAATCTAAAGATCCGTCCTGTGAAATATTGAACAAACATTCAAAATAAAGAGGACCCAAAAAAGCGCTCGCTTTGTTTAGTTACAATTGATAACAACAATAACCTAGATATCAGAGAATTTTCTAGCAGATCAGAAGATATGCGTGCAATACGAAAAACGTTAGAGCGCGAAAAAGCCTCTTTCCAAGGTAAAATAACAACATAAAACAACAACAGATTTCACGTTTTGTATGTATAAAAAGGAAATGAGACCAAAGTGCTCACACGGTTCGTATTGTTTATTTTCCTCATAACCAAACTATGTAATAAGTTACGCTTTTGTTATCTTTAAATAAATAGATAGATAGACGAATAAATAAATAAATAAATAAATAAATAAATAGGTAAATAGAGAGAGTTTAATTTGAGTGTCGAAACAATAAACCCAAAATAATTACTTTGCTTAATCAAAACTGACGCAGACAATGAAATGAACCAATCAGTGCTCGAAGCAATTACATGTAGGGCCGGCGCCAAGCGCGGCAAAAAGTGTTCGAGCAAGTCATGATTGGATTTGGTTTTACAGTCGAACTTCTCCTTACGGACACCTCCATAATACGGACACCTATTATTACCTGTTACCTATTATCTATTATTACGGACATTATTATCTATTATTCATTATCTATTATTACGGACAGGTCTCTGTGTCCCGAATACACAAAAATTCATACAATCCTTACCTCTGTAATACGGACACCTCTTTAATATGGACACTTTGGTCTGTCCCCTTGGTGTCCGTATTAAGGAGGTTCGACTGTACTTCTGATTGGTTTAGAAAGTTCGTGAGATGTTTTAGCCAATCACAAAGCGCAGCAATGCAAAACCAATGTCATCAGTACATTATTTTCGACACTCAGTTGAAAACTGATCTAAACACCCAACTCAACAGCGCATAAATTATTATAATAACTGTACCTGCTCTTCCTGTTTTAAAGGTCATTGTAATAGTTTTGAGTACCTCGAAGGCTGGCGCTCCACTTAACGAGATCACTGGAAATCTCAAGCTTTCGTTAAACTGTGCACTTTATCTATTTCCCCGGGTTTGCGCTAAGGGCCTGGGACCCGTTTCACGAATCCCGGTAACTTTTCGGGCCCGAAGCCAAATATTGAAATCAAAATCTGAAGAATAAAAGCGCGGGTCCTAGCGAACAAACCAGTCCATTTTGTTTTGCTAACTGATAGTTTTATCGTATTATCTGCAAAACTTTTGAAACCTCGATCTTCAATGAAAATAAAACAGCTATCCGAGCCCGGTACGTATATTACCGGGTCTTTCGAGAAACGGGCCCCTGGTCGCACTACAGTCAAAAACAAAAATCTGCCCGTGTAAAAATCGAGGAAAACAAAAGAAACCACTCCGGTGGGACACGCTTTTTGTGGAATGTTTTTGTTTTTATGTCATTTTGCACGGGCTAATTTTTGTTTTTGACTGTAGTGCGACCAGGCCCCAATAGTCGACTATTGGGCCTGGATACTAGCCATTTTTGAATCGATAAAGTGACATTAATTCACCACCAAGCCAAATTAATAAAGCAAATATGTGCGGAATCCGGCGAGAGAGCTTGATCGGCAGAGGCGAAATTATAACATGACCTGATAATTGTAGGCACCAATGTTTGTTTGGTTCTGGAACGATACAAACTAGGATGAATGCATTGCCAGAATTCTTGGCGAGGACAAATCTTTGAAAAATCATGGATTCGCCGGAGCCAGTCGACAGCACAACCATGACGTTTAATGATAGAATCGCTTCCACCGCTGACTTCTGTGATTCTATCAAAATTAAACTGCTAAAGCGAACAGACAAATCGTCTAAAACATTTTCATTCTTGCTACGACTGAGTACTCGTGGAAGCCATCGTGCCACTCTGATGTGACACGATGCAACGTTCACCTCGATGTGAGAAATAAATGATTGACTTTTTACACCAATTAGACCAAATCACGGAAAATGTATGTCATACGCATGCGTAAGAAACATTTGTCATATATTTTTTTAAAATGTACCAAAACAAAAGCAGCATTTTTTTCTAAAGCAACAAGCAGCCGGGGGATAGGAAAAAAGGCCTGGTACCGAGAAACGATGTTCTCACAACTTGCAAAGCGCTCTTCCTGGTCAGCGGCGTCTTTTTGAGCGGGCACTCTTTCTGCGCGGTAAATTTAACAGACGGCCTGTGTTCAGGTGTTTTCGGAAGTTAAAAAGATGGCGATCTCTGTTAAATCTGTGTGTTTCTTGGCCTTTTTGTTGGTGCTATTATCGCGAAGTGAAATTGAGAAAACGTTCAGAGATGATGACTCGTTCCCAAATGGCTCTGAAGCATCCCGTCGAAGCACAAATCACAACTCGCACAAAGTACAAATACGACTTGAACGCATAGCCAGTTTGCTCGATAATTCGTTTATTCACGGGAACCCAAATATGCCAAGTTGTTTTCGATGTACCGTAGGATACCCGAGTTTTGGGATTCTAGACTACAAGTAGTCCCTCCTTTTTCCTCATGGATAGTAGAGCAAGCGTCTCGCGTGGGGTGATTTTCACGCGCGCTCGCTTTTCGCTTGCTCTAATATCCCTGAGGAAAAAGGAGGGACTACTCGTAGTCTATGGGATTCAGACGATAATCAGTTTTATTTATTCGTCCCAGGATCTCTATCTGTTGCCAATAAAATGCGGGTTCAGACTCTAAAACATCACGACAAACATCGCCTCTTCAACCGACCAGTTTCAATTTCACGATTCGACACAAAATCTACTGGGAACGTGTTCTTCTTGAAAAACACGAAAAACTGCTTTTGCAAACTTTCCTGTATATTAGCGCGATGTTTTGTGTTGGGGAGATCTGAAGAAAAGAAAATAGAAAAAAAAAAAACAGGTGATGGGCTCCTTAAAAAACGTGTTATTTCGTTCGACCCACAAAAAGTACTACTTTCCATTGTTGAATTTGTCTTGTATTCAACGTCGGCTGCGATCCATTCAGCTGGGTATGTGCAGTGTCTCCTGGAACTGATTATAACATCAAATACCGGAACAAGTATTTTGCCAAGCCTATCATCTCTTCAGAAAAGAGCTCTTAGATTACTGTACTTTGCAGACTGGCATGATCATGCAATTCCTTTATTTCTCGAAGCTATCGTGCTTCCAATAACTTTTCTTTATTATGAGTCCGTATCAACCTTAATGCATGACATCAATTATGATAAAGCCCCAGCAAACATGCTCAATTTATTACAGAAAACGTCCAATATTCACTCATACAATACACGATCGTCTACATCTGGAAAATTCTATGTTAAATGTTCCAGACTAGAAATACTAAACAATTCTTTCTCTCGGCTCGGAGTAAAGCTGTGGAATAAGATATCACGCTATATAACGGATCTTCCTAAGAATGCTTTCAAAAGAGCTCTCCGCAAATTACTATTCAATATTTTAGAAAAGGAGGATGACTATATTCAAATCTCCATGATTATTAATAAAGTAAGTACATAGATACACTTACTATAGTCAGAGACTCCTTGTCTTAACTCAATTAGATCACTTAACTTCCGTGTTTTTATTCATTATTATGTGCAATCTGCAAGGCTTTTCAATAGTATAAGGTTTTTGATTTTGTAGATATCTGTATTATTCATGTACTTGTTTTGCCCCGCCCCGATTAGCTTTCCAGCTATTTGCAGGGCAAAGAAATCATTCAACTCTTCCATTATTATACTAAGAATACATTGTTATTGTTGTTTGTTGTTGAATAAATTGTTGTTGTTGTATTGGTGACTCTAACTCCAGTGATTGAAGCATACACCTGCCAAATATTTCGTGAACTGCGTATGTTCAGCTTGCATAGGTAATATATACATAGCCCAAGCCTAACAGCGTCGCACTTTGAACAAGCTTAACTAAGGTGAAACTTAACTAAGGTGAAACTTAACTAAGGTGAAAGGTTGGAAGCACAAGAATTAAGATTGACGAACGGGCTATTTTCAATTTTAGCAATTCTCAAAAACAGTATTACGCGACCGTCTGCACAGTACATTTTTATAGACCGTACAAAAGTTCACAAAAACAACTTTTCTCTGTCTAGAATAACTAGTACCACCAGTTTCCGAATAAAATACAGTTTATGTTTGTCAAAAATTGCCCGAGAAACTGATTTGAAAATCAAAAATTGCAAAAATACACAAACATATTTGCATAAGGCGATGCGAGTGAAGATAGAACTGTACTATAAAATCAAAGTCTTGTTTTGTTTACATAAAATCGCTTTTCAATCTATCTAATGAATGAACAAACACATAAAAATGGACAACACAATCTTCTTTCGAAAAAATTTATTCAAATCTCCATTAGTTTACGTTTAAAAGCAAAACGCGTACCATTTAATTATAGCTCATCGAGTTTAAGCTTTCTTCGATGAAATTCAAGAGATCGATACAACTGAATTTAAGCACGTTTTAAAATCAATTCTCCAAAACTAACAATAACACTAATAAAAAGTCACTCACAGATTGATATCAACATAAATTCTCATCGAAAACTGTAATCTGTTTTACCTTTAAGTTCCTCGCTTGCTTGGAAATTCAAATCTCCGCTTCTGGTTCTGAAATCCGTAGAAAACAAACATCTCCCGCATTGATAATAACGTAATACATGAAGTTCCTCGAAGCAAGATTTTATCCCTGAAAGCTCGTCTTTTTCCACTAAAGCGGCTTCTGAGTATCCCTTAATTAGTATCCCTGTCTTGAGTAGCAAACCGCGAAAAAATGCAGGAAAATAACGACTTTAATTCTCCGCTAGACACAACAAAACAACTAAAAGTGTTTACCGAGCTCACGGCTGTGTGGCCGCGCGAAAACTGACAAAGCCTTGCTTTCAAGATCCCGGATGTTGTTCCAACACGGCGGTCCACGGCGGGCGGACGGACACGCGCCCGCGAAACATTCCGCTAGCCATGAACATGAAAAATGACGGCGATAGGTTCTATGAGTATGGAGCTGCGCAGCCAGGCCTTCGGCCTGGCAAGTGCTCCGCTATAAACTAGAAATTGATTATTTGGTAGAAAACTTGAAGAGGTTGTAAAGAAAAAAATCGTTGAATAAACTAAAGAGAAGCCACCGAAATCGCACTCGCATCGGACGCCATGTTTTTTGTTTTGTTTGCACTTCGGGATTGACAAACTCAGCTCGTGCGTAGAACACAAATCCGCTTACTGATCATGCAATGCCTCCATGATTGCTTTGCAAGTAGTGAGAACATCGTTTGGATTTCACTTAAGAGAATGTATGGGAAGTTGCTCCCCCCCCCCCCCCCCCCCTCCCCCACCCTGACAACGAGCATGTTCCCAAGAATTATCCCTTGCACTTAATACGCATCTGTGTACAGCACGTTTCTATTTTAAATTGTTTTTATAAAGAAAGGCTGATCCTACGTAGAACATTAAACGCGACAACGACATGATAGAGCCCAAACTGAAAGCCAAAATGCAACCGTGGACAGCTGTTTCTTCCTGGTTGGGTCTCGTCGGCACGGTGTAGCAACAAAAAGATAGAAAAACTAGCGCAAACGCCAATTCTCTACTAAATCGCACGTGGTGATGGCAACAGATGAGAGCTCGAATTCAAATGTTTGCCAATTGAGCCACGACACAGCGGCGCGTGACTATGAGTAAAAGGCAAAGAATTTGAAATACCATGTCATTGTCGCGATAAAGACAGTGAGGATAAATATCCAACTCCCCCTATTTTTTGTGTGTGATAAACGTGAAACATAAACCTGCATGGCTATGTTCGCCTAGGGTTACGGGATATGCCTTATTGACTGTGTGGGAGAACCGGATGGGAAAATAATTGGCTCATTTTCAGTGACCTATGTAGTACTGCACGTGAGTTAAAATGAAATGAATTACAACACCATATTCTGGCGAATGGCTACCGCTCGAAACGTTGGCCGGCAGTCAACATGCTTAATCAACTCAGCGAAGACCACATTAAGTGCCAGTTCACTCCCCCACTGACTTAGGATCAGCGGAACGCTGTTTGTAATTCGACCAACACTTTTGAGTTGTTTAAATAACACAAAAAGCATGTAATGGACTTAACACACTCAAAGATATATATTCAGGACTAAATGCTAATTACATAATTTGTATAAAAGCTGGACATAAACTCAGTGTTAAACTCAGTATCGCGTTAAACACTCCATTTACTATAACTACAAAGGTAAGAACTTGGTATATTATTACTATATGTATGGTCATTCAGTTGCCCCTGTATAAATAATAATAAAATAATGCTAATAACAAAAATGACTGAAAGACGTCGAAATTTGCATTTCACACCGAAAAGTGTGAAATGGAGGAGGCGCCATCACATTTATAGTGGAACACCATCAAATTAACACCATTCAGCTATACAAAAACAGTAACCACAGGTAGCCACCACTGAAGTTTCAAGGAGATTTTAGTTCAACAAGACAGATTCACCTTGGTGTAAAATTATCACTTTTTGCTGCCACAGTCAACAGTCAGACATTCAGTCACAGAGCTAGTAGTGTCATAAAGTTCTAAGCCTAGTCTGTGGACGAAATTCTATAGTGTCACCATTCGAATGAAAGCAGTCGAGTAGAACTTCTTTCTCGCTCGTACGTGCTGTATTTCACAAAACGATCGATCTTATAAAGAATTACACCAAGCCCTTGGCCAACATATGCAAACTTGCTTGATGACGATAATTCCTTATACCTAGCTTGATTTAACTAGGAAACTAGGAAAACTAACTTAATGTTCGCGTCATGAAACTTTTTTTTCTCATTTTTTCTCGCGCAATCATGGGGGAGTGAAACACGAAAATTTTGTTTTAACGACTGAGTTAAGCTTACTTTTGGAGTTCTAGCCCTTCGTCTGAGCATTTGGTCACTTTTTTTATTTATTTTAATAGCCGGTTCTACACCGGAACTTCCAGTTTAACTCGGTGCCTTTGGCCCGAGAAATTAAAAAGACTATGTGTCTTTCAGCTAGTAGGATGGATCATTTTGTATTTTTGGTAAACTTCCCTTGTGATCAATTATTTAAGAGAGCCACTGTTGAAATTTGAATTCTGTAAATTTCCGTTTTAAAGTTTTCACATGATTACTGGGAAGTAGCCTTCACTAAGATTGAGATGATCACAATTTCGGATGCTTACCGCCGACTCGACTCGTCACTTTTCCTTTGACCCTTTAATTTTTTTTTTTTTATATTTTAGCAATGTGAGCAACATAGGGTTTAAAGTGCCAGTCCTTTTATAAAACACTTGGATGTCCCAGATAACCGGTATTCTAAAATATCACATGTCAAGACGTCAAGCCGAGACGCCCTGAGCGCACTGTTACAACTGCGCATCTGACCTTAAATGAAATAAAAGCTCCAAAAAAATCGATTAAACCCTCATAAAGCTATAACTTAAGGCAATAAGATCATAGTTGGACAAGAAAAAATTAAAACCACGTTCCCTACAGTTATTTCCGTTATATGAAGAAGTTTTTCTCTTTAAATATTGCTGACATCATCTCCTTGATGTCAGCTAATACCTGCATAACATGTCATTATTGTGATATAGCAACATAAAGGGTTTGCTAATAACGCCAACACCATTGACAATTTTTCCTTGTCCTGTGTCAAAGATGTAGACAGGTTTTTCTTTCAATAAGCGGATGTCGCTTTACTGGAGACAGTACTAATTCGTGAGTCTTAACCGATCAGTTGATGCCATCAAGTCAACTACTGAATCTTTAAAGCAGAAATTTTACGCGACGTATTTGGTAAGAACGACATTTCTTTCTCTATTTTTTGGAGCATCAGCCCTATTTTCACTTTTTAGTAATTTAAAGGCTCGCTGCTTTTCAAACAACAGCTGTTTTAGATACTGAGACCGAAACAGAGACGTAAACCGTTTAATTATTAGAATATTACTTTATTCTTGTGGATGAATGGAAAGTTCGTTAACCATTTCAGTGAAACTCACGTTTTGCTCTTAAATTAGAACGAAATTGATGTCTTTCCATCATTTTGGTTACACAGAGAATGAGTAATTATTCACTTCTGGTATCGCGTTCCTAGCTCCTAAGCGATCGAGAAGTAACAATGTTTTAACGTTGTATAATAAACCTCACATCATTTAGTACAAGTTTAAAAAGACTTTAATTTGGGGATTTTTAAAATGAAAAGAACATATTTGTATTTAGTAGGAGAAATAGGCATTATAGATATGAAAATACTTTTTTATTCCAAACTTATTAATTATATATATTACTATATTATTTAAATTTGTTAAGTGCAAAAGAGAAAACAAACGAATACACCATGATTGTAGTGCCGATTTTTACTTTTTAGGGATTATTGCCGTTGAAATTGTTTGCAAAATTTGAAATTAAATTTGAAATTGCTGTTGAAATTGTCGAGAAACTGTGTATTGCATTATTAAATTTTTCTACACCATAACGTCAAATTTTTTAGCACAGGCCAGGCATGCCGAGCCGGGACTAAACGTTATTTTCTTTTTTTCTTTCTTTTGGAGATTAAAACCTGTAAACGTTCTCAGGATAAATGGCATAGTATTTAAGTAAATAAGGATACTTTCTACATATTTTCTAAATGCTGAAGAGCGGATGTCCGTAAATATCAACCGGAGGCGTGTAATAGTGAAAAAATTAAAATACCCAAATTCTCAAAAAAATTCACGAAGTAGCCCTAGGTAAACTATTATCAAAATATATTTTTTTACTTCTGTCCGATAAATAAATTGGTATAGACGTACGGAGGTGATCTTTCTTTCGCACCTTTCCGCGGACCGGGTTGTACGAGTAACGACACCGTGCATTGCGGAGGCCTCGTTTTAAAACCTAAAACAATGGAGCGCCACTTGTTCTTCGGGAAGTCCAAGATTATGGCAGAACAACACACTCTCTTAGATCGTGCGAAATAATTGTCGTACTTGTAAACGTACATGAGGATACTACAACAAAACCCCGCCCGCCCGACCACATCTGAAGTAAAGCGATCGAGAGGCACCCTTGATGCAAGGCTGGGCTCTTAAGGAAACGAAAAAGACAACGCACTTCAACGAGAACCGGCGCCAATAGAGAATTTAAGATAGAAGACTACGGTTAAAGAGCTACAGTTGGACGTGTCTTTGAGAGCATGCTTGGGGATTGGGTCGACTACGAACACTTTTGGCGGGAACGGTGGCGCTTGGTGCCGCTAACAGCAAATTTGATAAACAAACAACTTTTATGAACTGTTAGAAAACAGGATGTTCGAGATAAGCAAAAAAAACAACTAAAACGAATGATAAGACATTATATATTTTGTGCTCACTTGTTTCTCAGACTCGTAAAATAATCGGCAGCGCTAAAAGGACAAATCATTCTAATGTTAAATTACTAAATGACTTCGCCAACAAAAAAAAAACAAAACAAAAAAAAAAAAAAACAAGAGCGATACAGAGGGCATAAGGAGCAAACTATAGCGAGAAAAACAGAGTAGGCAAGAGACCAAGGATACGTAAGACTGTTATTATATACAAATTAATATTAAAAAATAAGTTGAAAATGTGTTTTAATTACTCGCAGAGATGATGAAGATGGCCCCATTAATTCTGTCACTGAGAAAGGCAATGTGCGAAACATCTTATTAAATTAAAAATTCACAAATCTTCAAGAGAGGACAGCTTAACCATTTTCGACTTCATTAAGCTAAAATACGGTTAAAATTCAAATAACAAAAGAAATAATTGCCTAAGAAGTCTTCGCAACATGAAACCACGTTTCAATTCACCGTCGTATTGTAGAACTGCTACGGTGAAGTACGGTGCGCATAACACTTCGACCCAGACCCCTAGTGCTCGTCCAACCGTACTCTCGTTCAATTTGAGATTAATTTGCACTTGTGAGTTTTTCAAAAAGCTCAAATTGCACGAGCCGCTTTATCTATACTAACAAATTACCACGGCGACCATGAATATTTTGGCGGCGACTTTTATCATAGTTAGGTTCAGTTTCTTAAATTAACACTGGCGTGGACAACAAAGACAGAACTCTGCACGACATTTTAAAGTTCTTTTGTTTTCATTAAACAAGCTGCTGGTAATAAAAACTTAAAAAAGGTAATAAAATTGATACGCAATTAGCTAATTTTTTGTCTGCATGTGATTGGGATGTTCACGAATTCATCTTTATAAAGAGCTGATATAGCTTAACGTATTCACATTGCAGCAAAATGGCGGCAAACAACCTTACCGGCGATGAAAACCTTAAAACAAAAACCTTAAAAGACAATATGGATATAAAAAGAAGACAACGAAAGCTATAGTCTACAATGTATTTTAAAATGTTTATATTATAGAAGGTAAATTATCGAATAATTGTTGAAATCGAGAAGACGTTTTCGAAAATCCTCCACATGTAATATTCACTTTGAGTCTGTTTTAAAAGATGAAAGTTCGTTATAAATGAACTAAAACTAAAAGAAAAAGAAGCAAATGCGTTAAAATGACATACAGATGACGAACATTAAAACAAACATCGTTTCAAAACATTAATGCACGCTGGATTATATCCATGAATAATATAATGAAAGTGACAGAGGAATAAACGTCATGCATTGGTGGTCATGGTAACAGGGGGCCTATCAACTCAAATTGCTGGTTCCCTGTTTATTTGGATGTTTTACCTCTCGACGGAAAACGAACAAGAGAAAAAAAACTTCCACTGAAGTAAGTAGAGACTGCATTTCTAGAATTGCTATGTCTTTCAAACGATCACGATCGATCGATCGATCTTATAAAGAATTGCACCAAGCCTTTGGCCAACATATGCAAACTTACTTGATGATGATATTCCTATCTAGCAAGATTTAACTAGAATAACTAACTTAATGTTCACGTTATGAACACATTCTCATTTTTTCTCGCCCAGTCATGAATACAGTGGTTAGTTTCTTAATGAAACGGTGGACTGGTGCTAAGTCAAGTGGTGGAGCGAAACACGACAATTTGGTTTTAACGACTGAGTTGACAAGGAACAAAAGTTGGCCGCTGTAAAGGGATCGAAAAGCTTACCTTTCGAGTTCTAGGCCTTCGCCTGAGCATTCGGTCACTTCTAATTTATTTTATTCTAATAGCTTCTACACCGGAACTTCCAGTTTAACTCGGTGCCTTGGTCCTTTGGCCCAAGATATAAGCTGCAATCTTTCGTCATTTCCAGGTTTAAAGCTATTTTTAACTGTTGTATAGATTATTGAGGTTCAGTTTATACATTTGAATAATATTTTAAATCGCAAACGGCAAACTTCCCGTGTGATCATTTTTTAAGAGTACCACTGTTGAAATTTGAATTCAATTTCCGTTTCAAAATGGTATCCTTCGATTTCATTGAGATGATCACAATTTAGGATGTTAACCGCCGACAGAGGAATAGTTTGAACCACATTTTACAACAATATGAATACCACGATATCTTGCACATGTCTCTTCCAAAAAGGTTAAAAAAGTTGTCACTTTTCCTTCGACCCTTTTTAAGTGTCAGTTATTTTATAAAACACTTGGATATGTCCTAGATAACCGGTCCCCTTTTAAAATATCACGTCAAGGCGTCAAGCCGAGACGTTCCGAGCGCACTGTTACAAGTGCGCATCCGACCTTAAATGAATTAAAAGCTCAAAAAAAATTAAACTTTGATAAAACTATATGGCATAAAGATCATAGTTAGGCAAGAAAAGTTTAAAACCACGTTCCGTACAGTTATTTCCGTTATATGAAGAGGTTTTTCTCTTTAAATTAATATTCCTGACATTCTCCTTGATGTCAGCTAATACCTGCTTAACAAGTCACTAATGTGCTAATAACGTAAACATCACTTGACAATTTTTCCCTATCCTGTGTCAGAGATGTAGACAGACTTTTCTTTCAATAAGCGAATGCCGCTTTACTGGTGAAAGTACTAATTCGTGAGTCTTAATCAGTTGACGCCTTCAAGTCAACCTACCGAAATTTTTAAAGCAGATATTTTACGCGACGTATTTGGTAAGAACGACTTTTTTTTTCTCTATT
The DNA here is from genome assembly GCA_022457155.1 of Cladopsammia gracilis. Lineage (NCBI taxonomy): Eukaryota > Metazoa > Cnidaria > Anthozoa > Scleractinia > Dendrophylliidae > Cladopsammia > Cladopsammia gracilis. The sequence goes on along the minus strand of JAJGOT010000011.1, from coordinate 1,986,059 downwards.
TTTTGGACCATTAGCCCTATTTTCACGTTAGTGATTTAAAGGCTCCCTGCTTTTCAAACAAAAGCTGTTTTAGATACTAAGTTGAAAACTAATAAGAATAATCACACGGAAACAGGAACAACTAATTATGAGGGATACCTGCGACTTTGAAACACTGAACAAACAAAAAGAAATTGCTCCTGACTACATTTTAAAGAATATGTTTGGAAGCAACAAATTAAAGTTTACCTCAATTAACAAACCACGATGAATATTTTTTTTAGCGGAGACTTTTATCATCAGTTAGGTACAGTTTTTAAAATTAACACCGGAGTGGACAACAAACACGGAACTCTGCACGACATTTTAAAGTTCTTTTGTTCACGTTAAACAAGCCGCTGGTAATAAAAACTTATAAAAGGGCATAAAATCAATACGCACTTAGCTAATTTTTTGACTGACAGGCGATTAGGATACATATGATGTTCACAGTAGACTGATTCATCCTTATAAAGAACTGATATAGCTTAACGTATTCACATTGCAGCAAAATGACGGCAAAAAACCTTACCGGAGACGAAGACCAGAAAACAATCCTAGAACTGCATTGCTCGTCAGAATTAACTTCAGGGATACAAAACGAGCTGTTTGGTCTCTCAGCGCTGAATATTTTTCTGGCCATTACTGCATTTCTGGGAAACACCCTGATCCTAATTGCTCTTCACAAAGAATCTTCACTTCATCCGCCGTCCAAACTCCTGTATCGTAACCTAGCGGCAACTGACCTCTGTGTTGGTATCATTGTGGGGCCTCTTGCAGTTATTTACTGGATGTCTGTGGTGAACGAACGATGGAATATTTGTCGCTACGCAATTCACTCAAATGCTATCACTGGCTATTCTTTGTGTTCAGTGTCTTTATTGACACTGACTGCAATAACCGTGGACAGGCTTTTCGCACTGCTATTGGGACTCAGATACAGACAAGTTGTAACTTTGAAGAGAACATATCTCACTGTAACCGTATCTTGGGTTGTGTCTATTGTCGGAGGAACAACGTACTTATGGAATCCCCTTATAACTAGATGGTATGGCAGCATAACTATACCACTGTGCCTAGTCACCTCAATTTTATCTTACACAAAAATATTTCTTACTCTGCGTCACAACCAAATTCAAGTACAGAACCACGTTTCCCAAGCGCAACCGAGCCAAGCAATTCCACTGAACATAGCTCGATACAGAAAGGCAGTTTCCAGTGCACTTTGGGTGCAGGTAACATTAGTAGTTTGTTATTTGCCGTATGGCATAGCGGTAGCTTTGACGCCTCCGAGAAGTTTACCTTTCTCTGTTTACCTTGCTAGGCAATTTACGTTCACTTTAGTTTACTTGAATTCGTCATTAAACCCGTTGCTTTATTGCTGGAAGATCAGAGAAGTGAGGCAAGCAGTGAAAGACATAATCAGACAGTTTTGCTGTTCATCGTGTTAGTTTGTAGATATACGCAGTTATGTAAAGATGTTTATCTTGTGAAAACTATATTTAGGTTTACCAGCGCTCAAATGTAATTTATCTAAACACTGTGTATAAAATATTCTAAAATGTAACGATTTCTCATGGTCATTTGTTTTACTAGAAACGCAAAATGTTATGCTGCCAATTAGATTTTAAAACTTTTAATAAACAGAAAAAATAAACGAAAAATATTTTTATTCTCTTTCTCCTTCTTAACATTTAACTGTCTTATTCTTGGCTTTCACTTACGTCATATCAAAATTCAAAAGCATTAAACAATCGATTTCGAATCCAAAATGTTTATGGAATTGTAGAGAGTTTAAAACTACACATCTTGGCCAAATTTTAAAGCGCCAACGAATTTCGTTTAAGAGTTATAGGCGAACGAGTATTAGACATTTTTAGTAAGAAATGTATGGAGAGGCCATCTTTGTACCCCACTCAGGGGCACAAAGATGGCGTCCAAAAATTCAAAGTCTTAATTACACCAAAAATCAAATCAAAACCTATTGTATTTGTTATAAGCTCCATTAACTCGGCTTATAAGCACCTATAATGCAAACAATAACTTTCAGCTGATTCAATTTTGTTTATTTTCACGGCTTATCTGTAATAGCGTGACGAATTGCGTGACACATTTAAAACCTTTGTAAATCGGAAGCAAAACATCGTGAAAACCTGAAACTTTCTGTGAAAGATTAATAATACTTGTATCCACATACCATGTTAGAAACAGCTTTGTAGGATGTTTTGTCAGGCGGTGTTGGACACGCTTCGCGCTGCATGCTGGGAGAAATTTAATCTTTACGTTATTTGCATCTTGACTCCAACCAGTCAACATCTCTGCTCTCCGTGATTCAAAGACGATTAGAGGTAGATTTCTTCGCTTTCTTGGAGAAATTACTGCGCTTCTTCGTTTTATATCTTTCTCTAACCTACTGGCTATTGTAAATGTGCATTATGGATGCTTAGAACAGCTATAAAGGACCGAATTTAGTGATGAAAGTCCCGATCGCAACGTGCGATCGCCGGCGCTCTAAAAAGAAAGATCGCTTGATCTGCCTGATCGCAGGTTAATCGTAACGAGAAAGGCGACATTACCGTCCGTCAGTCGATCTTTTGCCGAAGTTTACAACCGTCACGTATTTCTCGTCTTTGTTTAGTGACTTCGTGCAAGGAATTTAAAAACTGGCGTGAATCTGAAGAATCGTTTGCTCTTGTTTTACACGGGATGTTTCAGAAGCGCCAAGGCAAGAAAAATGAACTGCTGGTTTTGCAGAAGGCCTTATATTGCATTTTATTCTTTAGGGCAGAGTGTAATGAATACCTTGCGAGCCGTTTATACACACCAATTACAGCAGCTTACTGCCAGTGGTAATTTCTAAAAACAATTGGAAATAAAATGCTCTACTAATGCACCACTGAAAGTCCATCTTGCAAAATTATTGTATGGTTGGCATTTTTGAAAAGCTGGAAAGCCTTTACTTTAATATTTAGGGAACTGTATGTTGCTGCCACGACAAATTTAATTGTGTCAGCATTATTGTATACTATTTTTCTATAAAATAATGTATTTTTTGGCCAATCAGTTGTAAATTTCATAAATTAACTTTTATGTCTTTATTATGAAATTCTCGGATCCCCCCTATATTAATTTTATTACTCATGCGCGTAGCGGCATGAGGTAGGGTTTCGGCTCCGTTTTTCTTGCTTTTATTATTATTACTCATGCGCAGTAAGCGCATGAGGTATAAAATCGGTGGCGTTTCTTCTTGTTATTTTTATTTTTTGTGTCACGATTTTGCATGCAAATGTATGCACGCATATTTTAGTGACCGGGTCCTCGGGTCACCAACATATTCTACAAAAATGGCTGCCGCGCTCGGCATGTGCTTGGTTTTTAAAACCGTAGTTTCGTGTCATCGCATTAATAACTCACATTTAAAATATTCAAAATGGAAAGAGAAAGCTTTAAAGAATACCCAAAGCCGCTATAGTGGAGAAAAAGGAGAGCTTTCAGCAACTGAATCTTGCTTCAAGGAAATTCATACGCTGCTATCAGTGCGGGGCGATCAAAACCGAAGAAGCAGATTTCTTACAGATGAGGGACTTTACCGTAAAAGAAATTACAATTTTTTGGTGAGAATTTATGTTGATATCAATTTGTGATTCACTTTTCTCTGTGTTCTGGTTAGTTTTGAGGAAATAATTATAAAACATGCTAACACGAAGGAATGTGTTTACTAGCGAAAATGAAAATTACGGACAAACTTCGTCGCCCATTCGTTGTCGTTGGAATATCGTCGAAGGTATGTTATGTTTTCATGACTGTTTGGCTTCAGTTTGCCCTCCTCAGGACAAGTGGCTCCTTGACGGAACCAAAAAAATGAAAAATGAAAGGGAGTGACGGAAAGAAAAATGATAAGCCTACGACACGAGGTATTCCCAAACGGTCACCCATACAAGTACTAACCTCGCCCGACAGGGCTTAACTTCGGTGATCAGACGAGAACCGGCGCATGTCAAACAGTGTTCCTAGAGTTTACGATGAGCGAGTGACTTTTCTCCAGTAATCGCAATAAGTCGTATTCACGACTTAAAAACGTGTTTTAGCGTGTTCTTTAGTGTGTCACGCAAAATTCGTTGAGGGGGGAAGGGGTGCGTGACCCGTTCAAAACAAACCATAAAACTTGCTTACGCAAGCGCATGAGTGTAGGCTACAATAGTAGCCTCTTGTTAATTTATTAATAACTTTATTTATTCACGAAATCTCGTCATAAAAATGCTCTTCCAGAGAGCCGTGCAAAAATCATGCAATAAAAAATAAAAATGGTCATTAAAACTATTAATACTAAATTACAAATATGATAAAAACGATTTCAGGCTTGTCTGCCCTTTAATAGTATTGGATAGACTTTTCCAGAGAACTGCCCCTCTATAGTGGAAGCTATTTTTTTCCAGCCTCAGTCTTGGTACAAATAAATTATATGTTGAGTTTCTTAGATTGTAAGTGATAGATACAATATGAGCGGGAGATCTGTATGGGTATTTACAATGGCGAGCCAAATGATCAGGTACATTCCGTTTTTTCAATTTATACATTATTATGGCTAGTTGTCTTGTCCTTTGTGTTTCAAGATTATCCCACCCAAGTTCATCCAGTATCTCAACTGATGATGATAAGGTAAGAGATGCCTTACACGTCTCAGAACGCCAATCCCTCCAGAGTTTTTCTTAGCAATTTTGTCAACAAGATCTCTCCAAGTTAATGACTGATCTATTTCAACACCAAGATATTTATACGTCTTATTTTTTACAAGGGGTTTGTGATCGACATGAATATTAAACTGGTGCTGAAGGTGTTTTATCCTATATTGACTAGCTACAATCATATATTTTGTCTTTACCACATTTAGGCTAAGTTTATTCGCTATTAGCCATGTATGTATTTCATGTAGATCATGATTCATTTGTTGCTCCAGAATGTTTACTCATCAGCATGTGCAACAGTTAAACTAGTATCATCTGCATACCGCCATCCGCACTTTAGAAAAGAGGTTACAAGATGGAAGATCATTTATGTAAACAATAAATAGTAGTGGCCCAAGAATAGAACCCTGTGGTATTCCGCATTTAATTGTGCAGCTATCTGACAGCTCACCATCGACAAATGTTTTTTGTGTTCTAACTGTAAGGTATGAAGTAAACCAATTTAGGCTTACTTGGCATACACCACATTGTTTCAGTTTGTCCAACAAAATTTCGTGATCCATGGTGTCGAAAGCCTTTTTAAGGTCTAAGAATATGACACCATTTAATAGGCCTTTATCCATTAGAAACCAATCATTAGTGACATCTAATAAAGCGGTCAAAGTGGAATGTAGGGGTCTAAAACCCGATTGAGAGTCAGAAAGTAAACCATGTTCTGTCAGATAACTGTAAAGTTGGTTAAAAATAATTCTTTCTATCAGCTTAGTGACAGCTGGCAAAACAGAAATTGGTCTGTAGTTATCAGGAATGCATTTCTTGTCATCTTTGTATATCGGTGTCAGTTTTGCTAATCTCCAATCCCTTGGGAAAATTCCAGTTCTAATAGGAAGGTTGAATAGATTGGTAAGGGATGGAGCTATTATTGTATCGGCCTCCTTTAACAGCCTTGCAGGAACGCCATCTAGACCACAAGTTTTATTTTTAGGCAGAGCTCTTAACAAGTTAAGAACCTCACTAATGGACGTTTCCTCAATACTGAAGGAGTGCTGAATAGAGGAGATATAATCTGATGGCTGCCTTAAGGAGGATGGCAGCTGAGAAGATAGTTTCGGTCCAATTTCAGTAAAATGGGAATTTAAAGCATTCCCAATTTCGTCTGGAAATTATATATATCTATATCTCTGGAGCCAGTAAGGCTAGGACCATGAAATTTTCACACAATGTTCACCTACATACAAGGAAACTTCACACCCAGTTTTGACCTGCCACACCCAATTATGACGTTCAGATACTTAAAATGTCAAATATAACTGTCAAAATGTCAAATATAACTGTAAAATCATCTCTTTAATATTAAAACATAATAAATACAAACAAGGACACACTTGCAAAGCGAGAAAAAGCAATAAAAAGCGATAAAACTATAATTTTGAAATTATTGTCCGCCATCTTGGATCCGCCATCTTGGATTTTCTTCTTTTATATCTAAAAGAGAAAAGGATCAGAATGTATAAAACACGTATCAAACTAATGCCTATTACCCAAACAACGAACTTAGAAGCGTTATTTAATAAATAGTACAAAATCTTTGTCTATAAGTAAAAGAGAGCAAAAATTTACCTCCCCCTCCCCCAAAATATTTGATGTAAAAAAGTTTTGATGTGTTTCAAGAACTAGTCCCCAGAATAAACTATTCTAACAAGAAAATGCACTATAAGTCAAAGAACAAGATTTTAAAATAAAAAATTCACCATATTTTAATATTTTGAAAACCAATGTGTCAAAAACCGGTTGCCATGGCAACATGGTTAGTCACACTGACGTGTTATGGATACCAAAATGTCCCTAGATAAATTCTAGAAAAGTCAGAAAATTTCAGCCTCATAGCTATTTCGGTGTAAGAGTTATCACAATTTTACTGGGGGGGGGGGGGGTTCGAAAAGCCCCCCCCCCAGTCTGAATAGGGTTAAAATTTATGACGTCATGTGAAAACCAAGAATTCCAAAAGCGAATAGTTTTATAAACTCAAGTGCAAGTATGAATTATATTATTGTTACGGACCCAGATCTAAGAAAGGTTAACCGCGTTGCTTATCATTTTCAAAAACAAAAATTTGCATAATTCACTCTTTCTCTTCGCTGACATTATTCGAACTTAAAGTTATAAAGGTTAAAAAGGTATATCGTATTTACTCGAAAGAGCGCTCTTAAAACGTTTCGCTTTCACATGCAGCAAGTAATCGAGGGCGGCGCTCTTTTATTTCCAATGTGATTAGAGGCTACCGTACAGTACTATAACAAAGATAATACAATTATAAACGGTAACGGTATTGCAAAATATAACGTCTCTGTCACTGGCTTTTCGTGCAATTACCAAAATAAATATCCGCGATTAGTTTAATTTCAGTTATGCCATTGTTGTTATTTTCGAGATCGAGATAATGTTTCGGTTGAGAACCGCTTTCCGAGTGCGGCACTATTTAATAATCTTTCCCTTCAATGCGGCGCTTATTCGAGGGCGGGGCTCTTTAATAATTTTGCTCTTCAACGCGACGCGTATTCGAGGGCGACGCTCTTTAAAGTAAATACGGTATCCCAACCCATATTATATATTGGCATACTCGATCTCAGAGCTCGCGATTGCGGGAACAAAGTTAATGAGAGTTTTCCTATCAAACCAAACAAAACGACTCCTCCTGTTTGATTCAAGTTTATTTATTTTCATCTTTTATCTTCTTGGCGTGCTTTAGGTTCATTTCATATTCTCTTAGAGCGATTTCAATTGAGTGTAGTCAAACCAAAGCCAAAGCAATTACTCTGACCAATCAGAACGGACGCAGACAATCCAATAAACCAATCAACACTCGAAGCAAATACACGTAGTCGAAGCCAAGCGCGGGAAAACGCGTATAGGTAAGTCACGATTGGTTTTGGTTTTACTTCTGATTGGTTGAAAAAGTGGCGCGAGTTTTTTAGCCAATCACAAGGCGTAGTAATGCTAAACCAAAGCAATTGCGAAATTTCTGAGAATACTCATCCGAAAGCCACTCTAAGGACCAATATTTTATGTTATTCTATCAAAATGAAACTGCCAAGGCGAACAGACAAATTGTCTAAAACATTTTCATTCTCGCTACGACTGAGTACTCGTGGAAGCCATCGTGTCACGCTGATGTGAAACTGGAGATATCAAAAGTTAATACTCATTAAACTTGCTGATAGCTTCCTATTGTCTATGAACCAATCCGAATTTCCCGTTGCTGGTGCGGCGGTAATTCGAACGCGTTCGTTACAGGAAGAGAGTGTTGTTGTCCTAATCTCTTCCCGCCTCTCCTCCAGTTTCTCCTCGGCTCATTCGCTCGCTACAGTCTCCCCAAGCTTGTTTGCGTGATTGGCTCACCCGCTCGATTGACTGAAAAGAGACAGCTAGCAGTCTAGTTTTAGTGGCATAAAAAGTAATGTATTCTATTAGGTTTTAAAACACTACTATGACTAAAGAGGTAAAATGAACATTGTTTGCTTTGATTCTCTTTCTCTTTCTTATCTGATTGTCTTATTCCGAAAAGCTCCCAGAAGTTGGGCGGTTTTATCAACACATGTGTGAGTGTGAATAGTAATTAGTAGGCGCCGGGAAGGCTGGGAGCAGTCGACGGGTTGTTTTTCACATATATATTCATAGGCGAAACTGAAGTTGCAAGAAAGTTGAAAAGGATGGACAACTCAGAAAGACAAATATCGCCTAAAAGCGGAAGGAAATTACAATTTTTTTCGCTGCTGCTGCCGTGCTAAATACAAATTAGGCTAAAAACATTAATTTTCAAAGCATGGTGTCGAGTGGAGTAGCCAACATATACGAATAAAAATTGCCATGTTTGATATTCTTTTGAACCTTTTGTTATTAAGGTTCCAGTTAAATTTCAAAGAATAAAAGCCATCCCTAATTACGTTCCTTCTACGTGGTAGCGGGTAAATGCATGTTCTCACTGATAGTTAAGAAGATGTTGACGGGTTTATTTTAATTACTTTAATTATTGGGCATAAACATACATTCAAACACTCCTCAATAATCCATCTAACAACAAACGCCAAGATATAAGACCAAGTCCCAATATTTGTCTGTTTGATGTTTGTAAAAATGGGCCTGTATTTGAGAAAATAAACACTCTACTTAAGTTAAAGACTGGTACCCCTGAAAAAATGCAACCAAACATGACAATTTATAAAATTTACCTCATTAAATGCCTCTCACTTTTATTTTAAACCATCTTTAAAATATTTTGCGTTTATGAACCGATGAAAAATGGAAGTTGTTTATTATAAACGAAAGGTTGGAAAAGTGCCCATCCCAGCTTTTTGGCAGTAAGCAGTTTCGTTTTTCATTATTGTTCGCTTGCATTTTGAGATCGCTAAGTCTCTTATCTTCTCTTGATTAATGTCAAAGTTTTAATATTACAAAACGCCTCGATTTGTTCCATTTTGTGATAGATGATATTCGGTGAATTGCGCGGCCAACATTTATAATTATAATTCACTGTGCGCGGATATATATTACACAATAATACTTTATTACAATAGACCACATATCTGTTATTTTAAGTTTAAACTAATATGATTGCCTACAGATATTACAAAAATTAACGCTACGCTATTAAAAAATAGCGTTGATGTGCTTTTAAAACTTGCGTCAAGGGTTTTTTTTTTTTCATTTTCATTTTTTTTTTACTGGCATAACAAAATATAACGCATAGATGTGTTATAACAAAATTACCACAAGGGTTGTAGCAATTTCCTACAGGTATTACAAACTTTAACACAGCGTTATTACAATACACCATACAGTACATGTTCGTACATGTGTTATTTACCCCTCTCCCCAGTCTCCCCTCGTTTTTCCCGCTCGTTCGCCCACCAGCTTTTCTCCTCACTATCTGATCGCCTGCAACAGGCTATCATTAATATGCCATAATAACCATATATTTTATACAATCAATAGCTGGTTGTTAAGGTACTGTTATTTAGCTAAATAAATGCAATTTAATTAGGAACCCTAACCAAGGATCACAAAACCGAAAAGGACTGAGCACCTCAAAAACCATACACTATCCCACGGCACATACCTACATATACACAGTTACTACTAACCAACCATCCCCCCCCCCCCCCCCCCCACCCACCACAACCCCAACCCCTAAGATTTTTAGCCAGAAAGAGGAGCCTAGCAGGATACAGCGAGTATAAATCCAGTTCTCGCCTGTAATTTTAGTTCCTAGAAGATAAAGCCATTGAGTTGTAGCAAAACATGTTCGTATATCCAGAATTCAGAAAATAAAATTCGAAGTTATGCATTTATTCATTTTGATATGTATTATTATTATGTACATACTGGGATTTACACACCAGAAAACTATGAGATAAAAATCGTCCATTCAAGTATGACAAGCCATCCTATTGGTCATACGATTTTCCTCACTAGTGAAGAATATCGTATGACCAATCAGAATCGCGATACGACATTTTTCACTAGTGACAAAAATCGTACACGGGAATTCCCGCCATTCATGTGCCTTCGCCCCCCTTGAAGGCCTCGAAGAAATTCATTCATGGCGACAAAAGGGTTTAAAGTTCCATCAATTCAATGAAAAATGCGGATTTCTGCGGACCTAAAGAAAAGAACTTGAACAGATTTTGCTGAAAGGGAAAATATATGTTTAACAGCAGAAAGAATAAGGCTAAAAGAAGCTAAAAAAAGCAATTAAATCGCCAAACGTGCAAGCAAGTTTGAACTCTCGCCATTTGTTGTTGTTATCAAAGCGGCAAAAACTTCAAAACACAGGTACGCAAACTGCTTTGTTTTTGTCGTAAAGTGTCTTATTATGTATAGTCTTGTTATAGTTTTGGAAAAAATTATTGTCGTGGTTATTTTTGTTAGATGTGTGAATTCGGTGAATTTTTCCACTTGAAAGTTGAGCCTGACAATAAACCAAGAACCCTTCTACTGAAGTGTTGATAATTTAATCGTTTCGTCTTGTTTTTCTGTTGTGTAAATCTCAGTATGCATATAATAAACAAATTACTTCACGGTTCGTTCGCTTGTACGATTTTTATTCACGAGTTGGGAAGAATCACAAACGAACGAGCGAGGCTTTGCGTGAAGTGACCTCTATTTATGCTCTAATATATATATAGATAGGCTTAGTCTAACAGCGGAGCTCTCTGATGATGATAAGCTAAACTAAGGTCAAGGGTCGGAAACACAACAATATTAGAATAAAGATTGACAACCGAGCTATTTTTCAATTTTAGCAATTCTCAAAAACAAGTATTTCGGGACCGTCTGCACAGTACATTTAGACTGCA